>VWZZ01005754.1:299914-311073 GCA_013399095.1 Psophia crepitans
AAAAAGAAAAAAGGGAGAGAAGGGAAGGGGGAAGGGAAGGGAAGGGAAGGGAAGGGAAGGGAAGGGAAGGGAAGGGAAGGGAAGAGGGAAGGGAAGAGGGAAGGGAAGAGGGAAGGGAAGAGGGAAGGGAAGAGAAAGCAACTGCAGCAACACTGTCATCTTCCCGGTACGCAGATACTTTTCCTCTAGAATGTTGTTTTTTTCACCAACTTGCATACTTTGAACTACATTTAAAATAAAGAGAACCTGGAATTATAGTCACTGCATTAAGAACAGAAAAAGCCACTCTTCTAGTGAAAAAAGATTTAATGTTTATTCAGTTTGTAAACTGCTCAAGACTGGCATAATGTCTTTATCTGTTTCCATTATCTTTACAGATGCTAGTACTGCCTTTCTAAGTCAAATGCAATAAAAAGGCCTCTAAAACAATAACAAAAAATCCTCTTACAGTACATAAATGCTACATCAAAAGCTTCTGAATAAGAACTAAAGTGTCACCCTACAGAAGAGCATTATACTAAAATGGTAATATAATTTCATTTTCTATTTTGTCTCTGTGATTCCAGGTAGTATTTTCTGAGGATACAGAGAAAATATGAAGGTTCACGGAGATGGAAGGGTTGCAAGGTTTTGGGTTGGGGGTTCTGATTGTTTTGGTTTGGTTTTGTTTAACTACTACCAGTTTTGCAAGCCTCAAACTGGTTCCTTCCTCCCAGACGCTTATAATATGAGATGTCCTCATATTTTGTGAGATCTTGTCTAGAAATCAGAAGGGGGTTATTTAAAAAAAAAGGAAATAGACTGAGTTATTAGAAAGGCTTTCAGTTGTTCAAGCAGCTTCATCTTGAGAAGTTAGAGGTCATTGAAACAATAAGAATACCAACACTGAGCCACTGTCTTCTACTGACACTTCATTTTGAGACAGATAATGCATCTCACTCCCCTTAGGAAAGACACTACAGAATCTCTTTGAGCTCCTGCACAGTGAACAAAACATGAAACAAGTCCATGTGAATCTAAATGGCATATCAGGCTAGCACAGGCAAGACATTCCAGTTTCTATAACCCAAATAAAACAAAGATATAATCATAAGCAGGCACCTCTGATAAATCAGACTGCATGACAAAGTACCCAGCTGGAGCTGGGTTGACTTGGGACTGGTGAAGTTAGAGGGGAAAATAAAGAAAAGAGAAAAAAATGCAAGAAAAAAACCCCACAGCTTCAACTTCAGCAGAAATAATGCAGTTGTAATGGACCATGGAATATCAGATACCCACTAAGAAGATGACCTTTTCTCCACTACTGAAATAACAAGCCATAGAACACAAATGGTGATAAACCAACTTCAACTTCACAAAATCAATTTATGTGAGAATAAAAGAACAAAAGACATGACCTTTTCTTTACTATTAAATAAACCAAATCCATTCTACTGAAGTCTTCTTTTTGAACATAAGTTATTGCCTGACCTTTCTTCTTCCACTGCAGGATGCAAAGTGACTGGGCAAGCATTTAAGCTCTTTTGTTCTTCCTAAATCAGAGTTTTTTGTCACCACAGAGAAGAAAACATGCACATCTTCCCTGAGTGCCATCAGAGATCTGTAACATCTCCCTCAAAGCTGGGTCAAAGACTGCAGAGGCTAGCAAGCCACAAAAGCTGGTGCTGAAATAGGAGTGGGTATTTGGGTTGGGGGCCCAGAGGCCAAAAGCAAGAAGGCTGGGCTATGGCTGACCACGCAAACCTGCTCTGGGCCTCCTCAGGATCCCACAACACAAACTATCAGTTCATGGCCTGTACAATGAAGATCATTAAAAGTGAGATACCCCTATGGGATATGTATGTATTATGTCGACAGTGAGGTATTAGACCTAATACTGATACCACTTTGTATTCTCAAAACATCACAAGCACAGAATATATTTCCTGAAATTATTCTTTTCTGTGGTGTTACCAGAAGATGAGGTCTTAGGTTAGATATGGTACTTAGGGACGTGGTCTAGTGGGTAATAGGTGGTGGGGGGATGGTTGGACTAGATGATCCTTGAGGTCACTTCCAACCTTAATGATTCTATTCTATTCTATTTACTGGCTTCTCTACACAAACTGTTTTATAAACAGCACGAAACCAAAATATAATGTAAATTAATTATAATTACATAATTAATGTAATAATAGTTTAAACATCATTTTACCTGTATTGTTTTCTCTTGTGGGTGCAGTTCAACAGATGGATGTTTATTCACTGAAAATAGAAATGTGTTTTGTTTCCAATCCTTTTAATCCCAAGAGTCATCTATGGGCAAGATACTGTATTTTATGTAGAAAAATCCACATGCATATGCACTTGGAAATACATAAAAATATGTACATTAATTAATTCAGCTGCCATCCGCCACTCTGTTAAACCATTGTCAATAAGGTCCTGCTTATGCATCATCCCCACGGTTTAACCGCACAGACTTATAGTTGCAGTAATCCTGACTGACTGGAAACCAAGAATAATTTTCTGTGAGAGTAAAATCATTTTATTATGAGATCTACACACAGAGAAATATCTCCCTCACTTCTGGAAGGAGATTAATTTATTACAGTCAGTATCATCATTTTCATCTTGGTTTGGGCTTCCATCCTCCTATTTTCTTTGTTAATCTCTGAAAAAATTGGCAGTGACATGAAACAGAACAAATCTGATGGCTCCTAGGGGCAGGAGAGCAGCTGTGCACAATAAAGTAGACTCCAGGGAACTACTGGAGAGAGTCCAGCGGAGGGCTACCAAGATGATGAGGGGCCTGGAGTATCTCTTGTATGAGGAAAGGCTGAGAGAGCTGGGTCTGTTCAGCCTGGAGAAGAGAAGACTGAGAGGGGATCTGATCAATGCTTAGAAATGTCTGAAGGGTGGATGTCTAGAGGAAGGGGCCAGACTCTTCTCAGTGGTGCCCAGTGACAGGACAAAGGGCAATGGGCACAAACTGGAACACAGGAAGTTCCATCTCAATATGTGGAAAAACTTCACTTTGAGGATGACGGAGCCCTGGCACAGGCTGCCCAGAGAGGCTGGGGAGTCTCCTTCTCTGGAGACATTCAAAAACTGCCTGGATGCGATCCTGTGCAACCTGCCCTAGGTGATCCTCCTCTAGCAGAGGGGGTTGGACTAGATGATCTCTAGAGGTCCCTTCCAACCTCTATCAATCTGTGAATCTTTGACAAGATAACCAAGAACTCTTTGAGATCAGGGAAACTGGACAGGAGAACAGCAGGACTGAGAATTTTATCTCATAGCTATAAAATAATAGTGTTCAAAACCCAGAATCTGAAAATACAGGCCACCATGCAGTATGGAAGGGACAGTCTTTTGCCAAAAACTGTAGAGAAGGCAGAGGGAATAAATACTGGTATACTTACAGCTGACAAATAAAGAGAACTGCTAATTTCAGGGGCCACCTATCTATTGCTTCTAAGAGCTATAAGACCCCTGAACAAAAGTCGCAGGGTACTGTGAAAGGGTATGTTTACTGAGAAAGCAGTCTTTCTGGATAAAGAAGACAGTTGCCATGGCAACCCTGAATGAATTCAGCACATCACCTGCACATAAAGTCTATCTGAAGGGCTCTCTTGGAAGTTGAGGGTTTGCCTGTTTCTTGCTAGAGATCCCTGAATATTATACACAGATTTTACAAACAAGGGTTGCACAGGAAATGGATTGTACGTCTGCATCCACCAGATCAAAGACTGCTCAAAGGTACAATTATCTATGCATGAGGAAAGCAATGCATTTTTCTTGACATAAGTTTCCAAATGGCTGTAGACATTGGAAAATCTGATGCATGCAGAGGACAAGTAAGGTCTGGTAGTTTTCTGTGACAAGACAGGACATGCCAGAGGTCTCTCCCTTTTTGCTAATGAAGCCTTATGTTTGGATTTCCTGAGTTACTAGACTAGTTTCCTTCTTTACAGAATAAGGAAAGAGCAAAGAACCAAATATCAGAATCAAAGATGTTGGAAGAACACAAGCTGTTTAAAGATGACAAGCATGAGGAAAAGGGAAATGCAAAACAAATTTAAAAGTATGCAGAAACACAGGTAAAAATGGTAGAAAGAAATAAAATTCAATTCAGCTTCGTGTCAAAGCATTACAGACAACATGAGGTTCACTCAGAGCAGCATAAGCATGTCTCTAAATATTTAATTAACAATACTTAAAAGTTTCTGCCCCGGGTCTGTCGCCTCTGTAAAGTTTGTGAGATTCTCATGTGTCAAAAGGCTCTTTCAGATGATCAAAACTAGGATTTGGCAAACCACTTCAAATAAAACAATTAGCACCATGTTTATTGAACACAAGGCAAGGCCACATGGAAGCAAACAACAGCTGCTTAATAGCCCAGATCTGAAGTGTCATCTTGAGCAGCTCGACACAAGTAAGGCATTGTTTCAAGTGACATGGACCAGAACCTGGACATTCCAATTAAAGGGGTAAAATGTTCAACACTCCTTTGATGATTTCCACAGACATATAGCCCTTTTGTAGCCATAACTCGCCCCTATAGGAAGGTCGTGGGCTAAAGGTTAAATACCTTTGCTCCCTGCCACTTGGGGAACCTTCAAACAGTTTGGCAGATTTGTTTAAACAAATCAGAAATTTCCGCAGAAATACATTAATAGAATACAGCACTTGGCTAATTTCTAAAGGAAGAGCTTGAAACATGCAGTGACGTAAGACACCTCTTTCTTAAGTAACACCAACGTTTTGGGGGAGCTACTTAGAGGACAATTCACAAAGGCTAACTTCAGTCAAGATATGCCAGATTCTTTCTGCATCTTGGAAGAAACCACTGGAGACAAGATTCCCCATGTTAGCCCTCGTAAATATCTCTGTAAAATTCTGAAGTAACAATTAACACACATCTATTTTAAAGTAAGAGCAAATGACATTTTGTGTACGTTGACACCTCAGTTCTACTATGAGAAAACCCAATCTAAATAGTATTTATTTTTTTAATTATCTGTGGAAATAAACTATAATGAGGTGGATTCATCTGGACGACCCCCCAGTTACTCTTTACAGCTAGCAGTTCTACTACACCAACTCCTAGCATTGCCAAACCAAACAGGTTGGAACAAACAGATTCCTATGGGTGCTGACTTTTCAAATGAGAAAGTAAATTACATTATAAACTTGCATTTGCCACAAAAACAATCTATAGAAAAAGCAGAGAATCAAAATCAATGAAAACCAAAAAGATGCGTTAAAATTCACAAAAAGATTGACATGAGAGCGAGCTGATCTTGGCTGAGGACAGAGGGATGAACATGGCAACTATGACAGTCCCTTCCAGTCCCGTTTTATATTAATTTCCACTAATCTTTCTCCTTTTCAGCCACTCATTTACACATCTGAGTCCAAGCTAGGCTTAGGATTTTTTTTTCTTCTAATACGGCTGTCAATACACTGCATTTTTGTTTACTTAGTCATCTTCAGCGAGTATTGTTTTGTAAGCAAGGATGTGCACCTGCAAAGAATGTCTTTCAGTCAATAGCTGGCAACAGCGGCACAGCACAGCAGAGAAAAACCTTAACTCAGAGAGCAATAAGGTCATTTTACTTGGCACCAAAACAGTAGATGTTACTTCTTACAGAGCTATATTTTTAACCAAGTAGATAAAACTTATCTGTATTGCAGGTTCAAGATACAAAAAGGGATGTCCTTTCTAAACAGCATATTACGATGCATAGCTTAGTATTAACATAGAAACCCACAGACCGTTTGTCTCTAAAGGCCACAACAGACTGCCGACTCAGCTCCATTCTGATACTAATTATCTTTCACACAATGTAGAGGCACACAAATTAACATTCTGCAAAACTAGAATATAATTCTCTTCCCAGCAACTAAAGAACTAATACAGGTATAACAGGGATCTATGTGTGAAGTCAAGACCCACACCATGGAACACATTAAATGCTATAAAATAGATTTTATCTAAACATTTTATGAATTTATTAACTTCCAAGGATTATATTGTCTTTAGTCAGTGAAAGTACTTTCATTGATAGGGGAATGAATAAGAATTAAAGCCTCTGCAGATACAAGGAAAAGCAATTGCATAAAATTCTGCACGTTTAGAACATAGTTTCACAACTTAGACATGGAAAATATCAGAAAAGAACCTGACTTATTTGGAATCTGTGGAAAAAAAATTGTCACCCAGTTCTCCAAAGTGTTCAACATTTCTAGTGAAGAGAAAAAAAATAGCAGAAATACAACTATTTCAATGGCACGTGCAGGTTTTTAGAAAAATACAAACAATTCATAAATCTTGCAATCTTAAAGCTAAGTTTAGGGTTTGGATCCCTAAATCAGAGAAATTAGGGATCCAAGAGATTGATTTATTAGAGCTTACTGCCGGCTTTCACTGACACGTGGGGAAAAAAAGAAAAAAAACACATCAAAACCATAGAAATATTCAGAGTATGTTTATCTGATTTCTCCCATTTCTCCAAGTCCAACAGATACTGCTCCCCACAGGGCAGAAGTGAAAGTCATGTAAATTTTGCTCTTCTTAAAACAACAACAAAAAAACTCCCAAAACCTTATAAACCAGTATCAAGATTTGATATGCATGTTGTTATATTACAGTCCTTCTACCGTATCTAAATATGCTAAAAATGTGTATTTATAGAGATATTTTCTTCAGAGACAGATTACTGTTTGTATACACACACATTTCTGTCTTTCACAAGTAGAACCTTAAGCCAATGCATTCAAGCACAGCATGCCTTTTGGTTATAAATGTGTCAAGATAACCCAAACACCACTGTGGTAGCAAGACACTATCTATTGTAATGCTATCAAACATGATGTTTATTTTAAGAAGATTTAAAAAAAACCCCAACCCACACAGCAAAAACCATTTTTATCTCACCCATAATATGCATTCATCATAAAATATGTTAGAATTAGTATATGGAACCCAAAGACAGTTGACACCTCCCAGATGAATTAAAATGCAGGCTCTCAGGATAACTCATATTCCAGTTTGACCTTCCTTCCAACGCAGTAATTTAAAGAACAATGCATTAAGCACTGATATTCCTGAAAAGGTTTAGAAAGCAATTTAGACAATGACAGTGGCGTCATTCTCTCACAAAAACATCTGAACTTGAAGTCCAACCAGACAGGACGCGAGCAACATGCAAAGTTTGCCCTTGGTATCACCTTTAGAGCAGACAACTGAGTTCATATAATGAGCACGGTAATAGTTCTGCCAAAAGTCCTTCAACTTGGTGTAAATACAAATGTTACCTTTTTAGGCTCATATTCTAATTTCTTTGCACTACCTGCAAATGTTAGAAAGCAACTGGTGAGCTATTTCTGTATCAGTAGGACTCTACTCAAGGGCCAACTTTCAGATGTTTTGTAGAATGGAAATGCATAAAGAACGCAGAATGCAACCGTGAGCAAGCTGCATTCTTCAACCCCAAAGTTGCAACTTCAAGCCCAACGATATGAAAAATAATTAATCCTTTTTCACATTTATATAGCTATTACCAAGAGTCTGCCTACACCCATGAAACCATGGCCAAGAAATCAGTAATTCTAAACCATGTTTTTTAATTATAAACAGCCCTTAGAGAGTCCAAAAGAACACACTGTTCTTGAATGAAAACACTTTGGATACCATCTATAGCCAGTTAAAGTGTGAGAGGGCTGGAGAAAAGCTCAAAACTTTTATCAGAAAGGTGCCCTAAGTGACAGAATGATAGACAGGTAGGTTTATTGTGATGGGAAAGATATGGGGACCTTTGATTCAATAGCCCAAGCTACTAAGCCCCGCAGGACAGGCATGACTTTGCCCCAGTCACTTTGAACTCACTCCAGGAAAACTTTCTCATGAGATGCCCAGGTCTGGCAAGGCTTCCTAGTGGCAGCTCCCATTTGTTCGCATCAGAGGGCCTTGCTAGCTGGTACTCTGTTAGTTTGAAAGAATTAGAACGATATTAAGTGATCAGTTTCAAGACAATATTTGTAGAAAAGGACAACACTATTTAAACAAAGATTCACACCATACATGGAGTTGCACTGAAAGTGCTTCTTACTGGATAGAGGGAACAGCAATGAACCACATCAACTTCCTGTCAGTGCTAGAAGTGGACAGACAGTAACAGAATAAGCCAATATAACCACATTAGATCTTTTTTAAATGGAAAAACTCAGGAAGAAGAAATGGAATAAAAAGACATTTAAGTGTTTGATCCTTAAATGCTGTGAGAGACCACAACTCCAATTCACTTTTAACAAGAAAAAAAGGACTCCCAACATTTCCTCCAAAACACTGAGCCTCTTCTTATCCATACACTTAGGACAAATATGCAGAACAGCCTAAGTACTAACTTTCTTTAATCCACAGAAGTTGAGGTCTTTCTTACCATAACAGCTCTAGTGGAACTATGGCACCCAAAGAGACTGAATGTTAGGAAGCTGTAAACCGGAGGACTCTATGAGGAGTACAGAAAGTCATTTAGATTAGTGTAACATCAGTCTTTGTTAAACAGGAGTAAGTGCAGTATATAAGTATCTTTTACATGTGCCAGTCAACCATGAGAAGCTAAACTGAAGTAAACTATACATTAATTCAGGCAAAGTGCATATACTGACTTCCTCGTGCAGGTCAGCTTTCCATTACAGTTCTGACTTTGCCTCCTAGCACCTCTGCTGTGAACAGAAGAGACTCGTGTACATTCTGAAGTCAAACACATCTTCCAGTCAAATCCAGACAGATTTAATATTTCCAGTATTCCTAAACATAATGTAATATGCAGGAAGAAAAGTGATTTAACATTTATTTAAAAATTAAACTTTTAAACCTCTCATCATATATTGTGAAACTTCAAAGAAAAACCCCAACCTTTACAGTTTCTTTAGGGAACATCTTTAACCTAATGCTATTTCAGTTTGCCAAACTTCTGTCTTGTTTCATTAACACCTTCTGAGGTGTTGCTGTGGAGTTTACTTCAAAATGAACCACAGAAATACAAAAAACTCTAGTGTCAAAAGATGTCTTCACTTTTGTAATGACATCTGGCAGAACTCTGAAGGTGTCGTTCTATTAACTTTTAACTGCAGGTAAGGATTAAATCAGCTCTGAATAAACACAGTACAACATAGCACATGTGGCATATGGCATGTAATGTGCCACATCATACAGAGCAACCAAACTCCAATACAAATGCAATGAGAGTACTTCCCTACTAGACATAAGGAACAACTTCATCATGTAGCTGAGCTGTACATATTTAGTTTTTAATCTTTGTTAGTAAATACATTTCTCCAGACTACTAATCATAGACCCTCAACACCTTCCAATTCCCTTGGGAAAAGAACATAAGAAAAGCTCTGTAACCTATGCAGAGGAGAAGGAGTCTGACCTATTACCACACAGTGAATGACACTAGGAGTCCATTATCTGCTCAAGAGTGAGCCTTAAATGGTTCACCTCCCTCTACTGGCCTTTTAATCTTCTCTCGCTCTTGGTGAGTCTGTAAAAAATTGTTCTTTATTTTCGGTGTGTCCAGTGAATAGTGTCTTTTGATCCAAGCAAATAGTAATTTAAGTTAAATGAGACAAAGATGCAATTTCTTTGTTCCATTATTTTAATCCAAAGTCCTAAAATATATCCTAAGTAGTTAATTAACCCTGATTTATGAGTGCATAGATTTAAACATTCATATCTTTCCAGAAAATTACTGTGTTGCCTCTCACTGCTATAACTTAGTTAAAAGAAATCAACCACCAATCCCAACACCTCTTGGTTTGGACTGTAGTAGTGAAAGCTCAGACAGTACATAGTCAGAAGCAGCAGCGAGATCACAAAACATACAGGACTCCTGAAAAACGTACTGCAGCCAAATCTGACCTATCAATGGGGGGGTTAGTCAGTTTGCGTATTGATGTCCAGATGTGGACACCCAGGGCTTTCCTGCACACAGAATTAACTGAGATCAAAAGGTTTATTTGATTGTTTACACAATACTGTATCAAAGACTGTTCTTTTCATGGACAGATCAGACCTGGAAGCAGTTCATAATAATAAATATTGCCAGACTTAACCTTGCTGTAGCTCTGAAGTAAGCAGGGCGAGCTTCATTAGACCTGCACTAGCTGCCTACACCTGGGACGTGACGCAGCACCACCTAAATCACATCAAGTCGATCAGTGTAAAATCCATTTTCAGTAATACTAAATTACAAAACATCCTCCCCCATTCAGTGTCCTCAATAAAAAGTGTCCCTTCTAGTGATCAGCACGAGAGAGACCCTATTTACAATTTTTTTTCTTTCAGAAGGGAGTATTTTACAGAAGGGCATGTGTCCAACTATTTCCTTTCTCTCAGCAGTGCCCCAAAGAGCAAAAAGGCAGATACCACCACCAGTCTATTCACTCCCAGACTTGAGGTCACCAGTGATGAGCCTTACCCAACAAGCCAGTACCGGTGAGGAGCCAGGGGTGCACTGGTTGCATGGGGCCAAACCCAGCCCAGGGAACAGCTCACCGGGTTACGGCCCTCATCCTCAGGAGGCACAACCTGCTTCAAATTCTAACACTAAATGTTAACGTCCGGACTCATTGGGCTAACTGCATTCTTCTTTTATTATTACTATGTCTGAAGAGTACAAGAAAGCCTTTATCAGTAACAATAATTCCATGTGTCTCCTAGAAAACCCCACAGGTTGTAGGGCAAGGCACGCAGCGAGCCCTTCAGCAATGCACCGCGCGGCCCCCACAGGCCCACACCTGCGCATGGGGACCCAGCTCTGCTCTGCTTCAGCAGTGGCACCCAAGCCACCCCCGCCAAGCCGCGGTGTGTGTGGATGCGATAATCAAGCACCAATATGTGGGGGTTTTGTGTAAAATGGTGCAACCGTTTCTGCAGGAAAACAGCTCGGTGCTGCCGCGCGGGCTCCGTGAGGGCCCCGGCCTCTGCCCTGGGGAACGACTGGGGGCGCGCGAGGCCCCTCACCTTTCCCGCGTCGCGTCGCTCAGGGACTCGGCGATGCCTGGGCCGCCCCGACCGAGCTCAGGCCGAGGCGCCGCCCTCTCCGGCCGCCACCGCCGCGGAGGCCGCCTCCTGCTGCGGACAGAGGGCGCGGGAGCCCGGGCCC
>VWZZ01005754.1:315599-331235 GCA_013399095.1 Psophia crepitans
AACGCGACGCGGTGGAGGGTGGGAAAAGAAAAACCCACAACAAACCAGCACTAAACCCACTCAGGAGCGGCTTGAAACTCGCAGCTGCTCCCGCGAGAGGCGGGACAGGGCTCGGTGGGGGCCGTCAGGGGAGTCCCGGTAGCGCAGCGCCTCCGCGGCCCCGTGAGCTGCCATGGGGGTAGGTAGGAGCCGCGGCCGGGCCGGACTGAAGCGGGCCGAGCAGAACAGAGCCGAGCCGAGCTGACGGCCCCTCCCGCTGCCTCTTGCCTTGCAGAGGATCGGGCTGCAGCTGCGCGCCACGCTGGAGAACATCACCCGCCTGCGGGCCGAGGGGGAGGACTTCCGCTGGTACCTCAAGGTGCGGCGGGCGGGGGCGGCCGTGGGGAGCGGGGCCTGAGCGGGGCCTGTGGGACCGCCCAGCGGGGCACCCGGCCGGGAAGGCCTCTGGTGTTGCTGGCACATCGCGCCGCGTGAACAGCGATGTGGGTTTTTCCACACGGTGCAAGCAGGCTGCTACAGGAGCGAGGAGTGTGGTGGTCTAAGTATAGAAGAGTGCATACATCAGTACCAGCGTTGCATTGTACGTTAGTTTGCAATAATGAAAAGTCTTGAGTTCAGTCAGTGCCTCCATTGGTGAGGTGGCTGGTAATCCAGTACCCGTTGGCAGGTAGCCCAGGTAAGTGGCGACATGCGCTATTCCCATCTTTAATTCCGTAACTGTGCTTTGTAACACATTTTCCATCCAAGGCGCCGAAGGGCAGGCCCTCTGCGGCGGCCGCGCCTGCCAGGTCGAGCCAGCTCACGGCCCCCCGGGTTAGATGGTGACCGATACCTGCCTCCAGCTCCTCTCGGCTGCGGAACAGCGGGGAGCATGACTCTGGGGGGCTCACATCAGCTCCTTCAGCTTCTTAATCCCTCATTATTGACAGCTTTAAGTTCTCTGATGTATGTTTATTTTTTCCAGCTGAAATGTGGGAACTGTGGTGAAGTTTCTGAAAAATGGCAGTACCTGCGACTGATGGTATGTTTCCCTGTGGTAACCTACACCAGAAGAAAAATGAGAAAACAAACCTGCCTCTTAACAGGCAAGGGATATTAGAGTCAGAGATGTGATGACTTGAACTTCAGATGAGATAGTATTTTAATAGCTGTATGCATTCAGGAAATACTGTCATATTCCATATTAAAAAATACATATATTTGGAGGCTGTTAACTGAAATATGTCACTGGAATGGTGACTTGGTGACAAAGTATTGACATCTGCTTTGAAAAGCCACTTTTCTGTAAAAACATAATTAGAATACAAATTTTGAAGTGATACCAGAATAAGGTTGTGCCTGTAGCTTATTTCTCTGCTGCTGCTGCTGGAATCTTTTTGGAGAAGTTTAGGTAATTTGAGGTGTTAAGCATGCTGAATTAGCATTTGGAAACTGAAAAAGCAGGATAAAATTTGTTGGGTAAGAGAAGGTTCTGTTCTTAGGAATAAGCATACCTTTTTGTTGCAGAATACTGAATGGCAAGAATATATTTTGAGGAATTAATGGAACATGCCTATATGGACAAGACATAGCTATCCATTATTCACTATTTTAAGTCTAGAACAGAATTATTCCTTGATAATCACAGCTTTCTGAATTATAGATCTCTCTAGTTTAAAAAAAAAAAAAAAGCCTTCTTCACAGAATCATAGAATGGTTTGGGTTGGAAGGGACCTTAAAGATCATCTGGTTCCAACCCCCCTGCCATGGGCAGGGATGGCACCCCTTGTTGCAATATTTTTAAAAAGTTAAAGACCAAAAAACCATTGTTGTAAAAACTCCTTTACCTTTGCAGAGGTTTCCAGTAGCTGAGCTAGAGTGCAGGTAAAAATGACATCTCTACTGCCCTGTTTTTTAGGACAGTGCTCCCCTGAAAGGAGGCAGAGGAAGTGCCACTATGGTGCAGAAATGCAAACTGTGCTCCAGGGAGAGCTCCATTGGTATGTGCTTAGAAATTTAAGAGGCATCCTCCATTTTACACTTTTCCTCCTAAGTCTATTTTTTAGGCCCCATTTTTGCTTGACACTCTTTGTAAAGAGCATTCACCAGGGATTTTTTTCCTTGTATACTGGTGCTGCCATTCATAACAGGCAGGCACTTGTCATCATGCTCATGAAGGAGACAGCAAGGCATCCTGGTGAGTTCAGGATTCTGCATGAACAAAACTCATACCCATAATGTCATTTTATGAAAGCATGCTTTTTTTTTTTTTTTTTGCATTGGTAGGGTAACCAAGTGTAATGTAGGCTTCTCAGGAGAAGTAAGAAAAAGTGAATTCTACCTTTTGAGGGCCAGCTGCAGGAACTGCTTGGTTACTTTGTTTCTTTTACTTTGTATAAGGAAATTTCTTTGAAAGAAGCAGCCTGTACCTGGTTTGTGCTGAATAAAACTGAAGATATAATGCCACTCACTTTTACTCTTCTGAATTAATTTTTTTTTAGATATTTTAAGTCAGACAATCAAGCCTTACAACGTAAGTTTGTTTTCTCTTTTATATAACAAGTGAAAAATAAGCTTAGTAATATTTTGCGGTTTCACTTTATCATCACATTTCAAGAACACAAAAAGCTGGTATTCTCCCCTGACAGAAAATTGTCTCTTGTAGACTCCTGCACAGTTTCAGTGTAGAATAATCTGATACATTTCATAAGCACAAAACTGTATAATTCAAATTAGAGGTGATTATATAGTGCCTGTATTAGTTTCCTTTTGAAGGCTTCCTTGTGGCAGATTAAGAAATTCCAGTTAATTGCTACCTATTAGATGCGCCTTAGGATTTTGCTGTCACTTGGGACATGGGAGTTGACAGTACTGCCTTTAAAGCAATTCATTCCCAGACTAATGCTTGTCACTGTCTTTCCCTGTTAGAGGAAAACTAATGGTATTCTGCCTCAATTATAGGCTGAAGACAGTGAGAAATTCAAAACGATAGTGGAGTTTGAATGCCGAGGTCTGGAACCGGTTGACTTTCAGCCACAGGTGAGTTCTTACTTGTGATTTGTTTCTCAGCTTTTAAAAGCATTTCTTATAGACTCTAGAGTGATAAAAGACACACTATTTGAAATGGTACTGCTTTTCCTGGAACGTCCTGTCCATCCTCTCCACAGTTCTTCATGTGACTCCAAAAAACCCTGCAAGCAGCTAACACTAACAACTCTGCTGTTCTGTGTGCCACCAAAATCTAAAATTAAACATGCCTTGGAGTTGTATTCAAATTGCCTTACAGGTAACTCGGCACTGCTCATCTGAATTCACTTGCAAGGACTTCGTTGCTCAGGTTATTGCAAAAGAGAGTCCTTCCCAACAGGGAATTGTGAGACTGCATAATTAGATAGCCCCGCTCAGGAGAGCACCGCTTTGCTTCTTGGTACGTCACAGGGAGTAAATTAAGTTCAGGTTACAAACAGCCTTCAGTATTTGGCCTCTAAAAAAAAAATCACATTTTCTCTGAGATTTGCTATCACCAAAGCTGTAGGGAATGAATATTGGCATCTTTCCATCTGAAACTTGATCAAAGACTGAAGATGAACAGCCATTACAGACCGTTGCAAAGCACACCTGAGGGTGCAGATTTCTTCAGGGCCAGGCCAGTCTTCAGCAGTTCATTTCCTTGTGTATGGTCATGCTGTATGCAAGTTAACTCCCTACTATATTTAACCTATTATTCCAGCCGGATTAGGTGTAAATAGACTGACAAATATAAACCTGTCTTATCCCTCCCTCAGACTGTGATACTGTCTGACAGACCAAAAAAACTGATCCTACAACAAATTCAGTATAAATAAAATCATCACCACAGTGTGCTGCAGGTCTTTATTTGTTTATTGAAGTGAAGCTCATCTTTTTGAGGAACAGAATGGTTATTAGTTTATTCCTGTCCGAAAGCTTTGTAGCCAGACCTGGGAACTTGCACTTCAAGAAAAATCTATGAGAAGACTACAAAATGTAGGAGATGTTTATAGCTCTGCATCCTAGCTGTCCGTCTTATTTTTTCTGCAGAACAAAGACTTCACAGCTGTAATGAAGCTTTTAATTTGTTTGTCTGTGCATTCTATTGAAGAGTACACTTGAATCCCTAAGCAGATAGTTAAGTGAATTTTCTGATGCCTAAATGAGTGAATATAGACTTCTGTTGTTTCAAACAATTCTCTGAACTGCTTTATATTTGACACGATCCGAGCCAGCCTTGCTTCACCACCTTAGATGTGGCTTTTGATCAGCACCAAACATAGCATACGGCATAACATTACTGTATTTTCTTTGTATTTATTCAGATACAATACAACCATACCAGAAGTCAATTTAGAGTGGCTTAATGCTTGCATGTCTTATTTAAATTATAGTAGTTTTCTCAAAAAAAATCATCTGAGTTAGAAAGAGGAGAACGTATCCTTTGGTTCTCTCATACAAACCCTCTTTTCCTACCTGGTAGCAGCAACAAATTCAAACTAGGTACTTGTGTGTTCTAATAATGGGCAAGTACAATTTTGTTCCCCAAATTCCTTATATTGTTTAATGTGCTTAAGTAGACCTATCTACTGCAAATCTGGTACATTATTTTTGGGTTTACTTGCAGATAGTTCAGCTCCTTTCCTGTCCTTGTCCCTCAAGTGAATGCTTCAGCTAAAAAAAATAAAATGGTTTCTTTATAAAATTTCTCTTAAACCTTCTTAAGCTTCTTTGCTTTGTGGCACAAACAATAGTTTCACGGGTAACAGAAGTGTGACAATTCATCATTTTGTAAGGCCCATAGGCATTTTTTGCTTCTTTGGTGTTTTTATGCTTTGGCTGTTGGTCCTTCGCCAGTCAGCAGAGGGCAGACAAGTCACTGCACATCCCGGCTCTCTCCTGCAGAGATTAGATGCGTCTCGGCTCTGACGCCAGTGCTGTAAGAATGCAAGTCCCACGGCGTGTCCGGTACAGAAGCTTGTAATTCCAGTGACATGGCTTCCTTTTCCTTGCAGGGCTAGTGAATATCGCCAGGTGGCAAAAGCAGGGCTTCTTCTATTTTTCTGGTGTTTGTTCCGTACTGCAGCTCTGCGTTTTTGTCCCATGATGCTGATCTTCTCTCCACCCCTACAGGTCCCTTGAGATGAGCTTCTGGCAGTTATATCAAGGCCATATTCACACTGTGCCTTGCAGATAGCTCTCCTGTTGTTACATCTGCCACACTCCATGGTTTAACTCCCAAGTGCTTAACCTACCATTCAGATCACACATTCTTACACAGTTAAATGTCTGACTGGCACTAGTGGGGATTTCTTTATCAAAAATGCAAGTGCAGGTAGATTCTTTGCAGAAAACCAGGAAGAAGCTACCTTTGCTCTTTAGCCACTTAGTAAAATTCTGTAGTTAGAAATGTCACTGTAAGAAACCTTTCTGTATGCTACGGAGGTGGCTGAGATTTTTAAAGTTACTTTTAAAACTAATAAAGTTTAATTTACACTTTGCTGTGAACCCTCACGAGACAGCTGTTCCCATGCAAGATAAAACAGAACACCTCGTTGTTGTGCTATAGTCCACTCATACATTATTTCCTTTCCTTCGATTCTTCAAAAACAGCAATGGTAACAAGAGTGAACAACTCTCCACTTTGAAATGATTGTTTGGGTTTACTGATCTGTTCCTTCAGCCAGCCAGCTGATCCTCCTTTCACATAAAGCTTGCTGGTCACTTCTGTACCTAAATCCAATACAGGCTGTTCCTTCTCTCGAGTGTCTTGGATTCAGATGATATTTAGGCCAAAACTATTAACTCTCTTCCACATTTTCTATTGTTTTCTTGCAGTGTAAGTTTATTATGAAGCTGCTTTATACGTAATGCCTCTATGGGTTCTGAACACAAAGCTATTAGTAGTTGGATGCTGAGATATAAACTTATGAAACTCAATTTTAACATTATCTGGAGTTCTTGGAAATACCTTTTGGGCAGGAAAAATGGAGGAGTGTTCCCTCATTTTACGCTGTGGTTGCTTTGATTGAATTTTCCCAACTCACCGACAGGGTCACAACCTCACACTGACCCTTAACCAAGAAGGAGCTTGGCCATTCTTTCTACCTCATTTAGAAGAAATACAGTAAGAGTTTGTGCCGAGTTACTTCCTGTAAACATGTTTCAACGATCATATTTACTATTGTCTTTGTACAACTTACTTACTCTTAAAAACTTACTGCAAATGTGTTTGCAGGCAGGGTTTGCTGCTGAAGGTGCAGAATCTGGCACACCTTTCAATGACATAAACTTGTTAGAAAAGGTACGTTGTTCTAGTTTCCTTAGTAAATCTAACTATCTAGCTTCCTTTCCCTAAGTCACTAGGCCAAAATACGCACCCTGCACAACCAAGAGACTAGTTTTGCTCTTTCGCATAGCCGTGGGAAGGTCATAGCTGGAGAAACTAAATCAGCTATGAACAACCAGCATTATTAATAGCGTCATTTTAGAAATATGCATTTGATAGCTTCACAGCTGACAAAGGTAGAAATGCAACTTTTCTTTTAAGTCACTCAGGAATTCCAGAGAGCAAACACCTGGAACAGTAAATGGCAGGGGTTATTCAGAGTGGTGAACTGGTATTTCTAGGACGATGCCTGCACTTTTTCCTGTGCAGAGATACTAAAAAGTAATAAAAAGACACTGTCCTTCAACGCTCAGGATAATGACTCCAGTGCTGCAAATCTTCCTTGGCTGTGAGCAAGAATCTCAAGGTCAAATCTGTTCCCTGGTATCCTACTTGGCAGGGATCTGCTTGTCTGCTTACCCACCTGACTAGGGTCTTGCAAATGACAGATAATCCTTTCATCTGCTGTGGTTGCTGTCTTGTCCACTATGAGCTGTGGACTACATAGTAAAAAAAATAAAAATGATTGCTCAAAGACTGAGACTGAAGCCCAAGTAATTTCAGGTCAGCGCTCTTGCTTCTCGCAGGTATGAGAACTCAGCTCAGTGCTTTTGACAGAAATCTAAGACCCTAACTTTGAGTAGGGCTTAGTTTCAGTTTGAATTCCAGTCAGTGTTTTAGACAGTACTGCATTCTATCCTCTGTTACTAATACTGTGAAATCTTATTTCCTACAGGATTGGAACGACTATGATGAAAAAACAAAGGAATCTGTTGGTATCTATGAAGTTACCCATAAATTTGTAAAATGCTAAAGTTCATACCCCTAATAACCTCGACATGCTTATTGATGAGAGAGCTGTAACCATCAGAGATGCAGTTTCCTCGGAGTTACTTTTCACATGGCTGTACTTCAGCAATGGAAACCTAAGCTGTACTTACTGTCCCCAGAACATCCTAATAAAATATTTTCCACAGAGCACTTCTGAGATGGCCTCAATACAAACTGCAAATAGTATATATGCTTGACTGAACTGTGCCATTTTCTTAATATTGTCTTTTGGGGGAATATATATGGTTGTGATGGACTACAGCAGAATGACAGTAACTACTTAGACAGTTTACTGCCTTAAAGTTTTTAATGCTTATCACCAAGAAGTATCCACATTTGACTCTAACATAAGCAAGTAGGGTCTGTCACTAACCATTCCTACCATCAGGAAATGGCTAGGAGTATTAGTAAAGGGACGGTGTTAACTTGTCAAGTGAAAAGGTACATCTCTAATAGCTTTCTGCCAGTTCAAGTAAAGACACTGAAATGAGTTCACTAAGAACACTTAATTGCTATTGACACTTACAGACTATCTGTTACATCTACTGAAAATCTGAGTATGTCATAGCAAACCTAGCTCTTTCCTAGTTAAAGACAGACTTTCTACTTCTTGGCAAGTGTGCTCACAATCTTGCCAGCTGTTCTTATGCTTAAAAAAAGGCAACAAAAAACAACCAACCAAAAAAATCCACCAAACCACAAACGCTAAAACTTTCTTTAGTGAATTGAATTCAAAGGCTTTTGGTCTGATTATTGTTTCCTGATAGATTATTTCCTTCATTCCCCTAAATGATCACCTTCCTTTCTTGTTTAAATAAGCAAGAATAATCATGGTATGTTTTAAAGTAAGTTTTAAAGTAATTCAACTGAAAAATAGGAACAGCACATTACAGGCTGCAGAGGAAACAGCCCTGGCTAGGAGAGGTTTCTAAACCGTTGGGCTTATATATGTAAAGGATACTTCCCCTCTCCTAGCACTTGCAGTTCGTACTTCAAGATACAGTATTGCTTACACTTACTGTGAGAAAGAAAAATGACACTGGGAGAACCTGGGAGCGAAGATATCCGATGGAAGAATAAAGGCAAGTACGTCTCTCAGCCTCTGAACCTCATCTGTCACATCCAAGCAACATGCTCAGACTTTATGTTCTGCTAATATATTTGGTTGTCAAGGTCACAGTGGGCTGTGCTGAAAGACATGAGCTGCGTTAGTTTTACACAGAGCTGCAGAAAGAAGCAAACACTACCGTGCTACTCAGCTCCAGGAAAAGACTTACCTTCCCAGAAGAAAACCAGTGGAAGACATCAGGGTTTAGAAGGCAGGTGAGTTCAAGTTACACATACCACAGCAAAATCTGCGCAAAAAGGACTATCTCGTGCAAAGAGCATCTGTGCTGGAATGCCAGCGACTTTGGCTTCTTGACTGACAAAGGCCCCCTTCCCCTTCTGCTACCACCCACTTTGTAGCGGGCAGAGTTCCAGTTGTGAGCAGCACACAAGGAACTGTCTGCATCAGTTTCATCTGGCATTCACAGCATCACTAAGTTTCACTGACGTCTATGCTCAAGCGCTCCTGCAATCCTTCAGAAAGTTCTGGTACGTCTTTAGAACAACTGCAACAAGCCCCAAAGCATCGAAGACGTGGCTCTAGGCACTAGGAATCTGGCATTTGCTACAATAATTACATCAAGAGTTCTAGCAGATAGAACCAGGAACAGGAAAATGTTCTGTTGAGGTTACTTTTCCACAGAAAGAGGAAGGTTGGAAAGACAGAACCCCAAAAGATAAAGTTATTTTTCTTTTTTAAGGTACAAGAGCACAGGTTTACGTAGCAAAACAAAAGCAGATTCTTGGACAGACTTCGCATACGGAAGGGGAGAGCCATCACTGCACCATGCCTTCAGTAGTATTTGTTTCAACCTTCTTAAGAAACATGAGCTACTGACAAAGGGACTACCCATACTACATAATTTTGATACGGCAAGAAAAGGACTTTGTGGTTATTAATAGATAGCTTTATTACAATACAGTCTTTTCCAGTCAATTTAACAACACAGTTGGTGACTGCAGATTACTTAAAGCCTCCCACCTCATATTTTGTTTCTCAAAAAGTGGAAAGGCTTCAAGCACGTGAGGCACAATCTGTTTCGATTCAAGTTTGAAAAGTGTGACAAGGTAGTAAGCAATCTTACTGCACGAGTGCAAATGTAACCACTCTTTCGTATTTAAAATTATTGCATACATTTTTTTAAAAATTAAACCGTTTAAGAGTGGTATCACAGTGCTGTTGTCTGCCTGAACACTCATGGAACACAGATGTTCTGAGTTCATAAACTCAGTAACAATGCTTTTTATTTTAAATAATGTGTTTTAAGAACACATGGAACTGTTGGAACAGATGGATCTGTTACTTAATTTTGACATTGTGAATGTATTTCCTGAAACACGCATTCAAGGTCTGTACTTGATTTCTTTACAACAGATACAAATTTCACAGTGAATCTAACAGTATTCAAGTTCAGTGAAGCCAATTAAGCTGGGCAGTCTCAGCCGCACTGAACACTAATTAGTATGCCGGTTAGACATAGTCTGCGTTTTGTACTGCAACTCTCAAGTGTTCCAACGTTTTTATGTTTAACTACCGATTTTCTTGCCCTTTAAAACATTAAAGATATCTTCTAGTGACTTGTATATACTTTGAAGGAATTCTTTACCATTCCTAGTCGGGTAAGAGGAAACATTACAACCTATCCAATCATCCTGTACCTGATATCCTACTCCAAAGCCATCAGACACCACTGGGCCAAACCCTCCTAACTGCACAGCGGGGCTAACCAACGTGCTTGTAGAAATGATGTTGTGATTAAGCCGAGCATAGGCTTGGTCTTGATAGAAATCAGGCAGTGCAATGCCTTTGGATAAGGCTAAATAGCGCAAGCCAAAGAGATGTCGGTCAAATCCCTGACCTGTTAAAATAAAAGAACAAGTATTAGAGAGATGACTAATTTTTGTAGTAGGTAATTTTTGACATCACATTGTTTTTCAGCTACAAAAGAGGAGGTTTATAGAACTGGGGTTTATTTTCATATTAGCAGGAATATTTTTTCAGAACCCAGACATTCTGCTCTTTTAACACACGTATCCTAAGGAATGAAGGCTTGCTGGTTTACTGCTAGCCTCAACCAGGAATCATGATAGTAAACAAAAGCGCAATGTTAAGAGACAATTTTAATAATACATTACATTCTTTGATTAACTGTTTATCTGAAAATATCCAGGTTGTTTAAAACAGAGAAATGGTCTCCTAAAATTTATTAATCAAAAGAGAAATAGGATCTTGCAGCAACGAAAGGAGGCAAATTTTAGACTGTATGGGGTAATGTTCAGTCAATTTTACTGAAACAATACAATAAGTTATGCTTCTGGGAAGGACAATTCAAAAGAAAGTATGTAGAAAAATACCAGGAGTAGCACAGCCAAAGAATCCATTTGATGTGGAAGTTATTAAAGCCTTTATGCCCTGCAGGAATACGGCAGTAACTCCTCAGACATAACGCCAAAGTTCTTGGTTGCCTTGGGGAGTACAACATGCACTAAGCATTTATCAAGTTTTCAAACAGCCCAGCTGCTATAAGGGCAAAAACTGAAGTATAAAAAATTCTTAACATGTTAGCAGTGAAATGGGAGGCACAGAGGCATTCTCCTCCATCAAGAAACAAGTCTTACAGAATGCATTTTAAACTGCAGCCTTCTGCTACCATTTTTTGTCAAGTTTACATTAACATTAGACCTCCATCAAAATTAAATTTAGTTGTGAAGTAAACGTTTACCGCAGCCTCAATAGACTTTTTTAGTGCAAAACCAAGAGTGTTTGATATATTCTTACTCACCCATAGCAGCTTCTTTCGTCAAACGGCCATGGTATTTTGAGCACTCCACTATCAAATGCTGAAGCTCTTCTGTGCTACATTTGGACAGTTCCGTGACAAAAGCTTCCGAACATTTCTTTGTATGGATAGAGGCAGGACGTATAGTTTCTGTACGACCATGTTTGAAAGCTGCAGTACTACAAGACTCGTATGTAGCAACAGTCTGATTGTACTGTCGAAAGAAAGCCATCTGGAAGGCAAGTTGAGCCACAGCATCTGGACTTACCTTCTTCTGCTTTAGAAGGTCCTTGCCCCCTTCGTGGAACTGAATCATATTAATAGACAGTGCTTCTACACTGGCATCAAATTTCTGTTTGGCTTTAGTAATTCCTGCTTTTAAGGCATCATTCAGCTTAAAGTCAAGTTTCTGTACTGCTCTAGAAGAGTCTACTGAAGCAGGCTGGGACTGGGGGCTGATGGCTGGTGTCGTGGTGCTATCTTTAAAAACCTCGTTCTGGAACCTGAGCACGGCCACACCATCTCCCCAGGAATGTTCAAAATTAATTCCTGCCGTTCCATCCTTAGTTATGATAAGATTAAAGGATTTGTCATACCAGCGGTTAGCACCATCTCCATGCAACATAGTGTGGGACAAGTGCACAAAGTCTTTAACGGGAAAATCATCTAAACTTAAACAAAACACCGCAGAGTCTACTTTTTGAAGAGCTTCTTCATTGCCATTGTCCAGTAGATTCTTTCTCAGCAAAGCCCATGTATCTCGGTTTTCACTGGAGAGGTAGCCAAGAGGGAAGGCCGGGGCTGGACTGTTATTGCTAAGGATGTATTTCAAGTGTGCTTGTATTTCTGAAGGTTTCAGGATATTTCCGTCTTTATCAATAACATCAAATACATAAAAATTCCCATTTCTCAGTACCAGTAAATGTTTTGCCTTTTCATCTGTATAAAGCTCATCTTTGTCAAGTTTAGGCAGCCGCGTAGAATTGAAAAGCCTGAAGTACTGAGACATATCTAACGGATAAGCATTGACCATGTAGGCACCAAACCAAGAAACTGAAGAAGGCACAAATCGGATAATTTTTTTAAACATCTGAGTGTCACTTTTTTCTGGATTGAGGTGAAAAACCTCTGGTTCAAGATAACCAGCCCTGAAGGTCTTCATAAAACGTAAGGCAGAAAAAGTCATGTTCGTAGCTCGTATGAGCTGATCATTATATTCAGATTTCCGATCAGGATTAAAAGACATAAATGCATTAAAATTCAAAACAACAGGTTCACGTGCTTTTAGGTACATGTCAAACCAGGGACCTGAAAATGGAGAGTTGAGAAATAGGTCAGAACATAAAAGCAGCTTACTGAGTCAGACCAGAGGTTCATGTAGTCAATATCCTGCCTCCAACAGCCATTATGAATAAACACCTACTGAAGTGCAGACAAACAAAACAAACATATGTTGTAATTTCCCCCCAAAAAAATTCTCACAACCTCCAATTATGAAGAAAGGTACTGTTGGCTAATTGTAAAAATACTGTATGGGAGCAATCTATACCAAGTGTGTCAATGTCGTTAGCAATGAGGGCCAATTTCTGTTTTCTATATAACTCAGTGTAAACGGCAACTCCCACAATGTACAGTGCAGCTCCCCAGCACTGTATTTTGGTGCACACCTTATATTTGGAGTGGAACATGCCTTCACCTACTCCTAAGCTATTAATTTCTGCAGCTCGCTATCACTGAGGGCACGCTTCTCTTTAGAACCAACTCTATTTCCCTCGTTCCTGGCAGCATTCCTCCATCTACATTTGCTGCCTTGCATTTCTACCTCCTTCCTCTTTCTATCCGCTAAAATGATCAACAGAGGGCAAAACTCTTGACACTGCTGCATTACTGTTGAGTCTCTCAAGATGGCAAAAAGGCAAGGTTAGACAGGACTTCATGGTTATTCTTCTGGGCCCAGAACAAACTTTGGAAGACCGAATTACATTTGATACCACTGATCTTTTAGACAGTCCGTCAGTATATCAAGAAGCGTGAATGCGACCCAGGGGTTTTGTGCTTGCCAAAACCAAGGGAATCAATCACAGCTCTGAAAAATAGTCACACCTTTACACCGGCCTATGAGTAAATGAAAATCCCAGGGGTGTAGGCAGAGAAGGGATATTCTTAGGTAAGTTCCATTTCATCATCATTAACAACTTCAAGCTCAGTAAGCACTGGTATTGCACACTGGCTGGATGCAGACCAAGTAAGCACACACCAACTTCATCTCAAAGGAGCTGATGTAGTCATTATTACTCCAAGCCTGGATCGGTCCCAGCTGTAAAAACTGCTCTAGTTGGGCTGTAAAAAAGCAATGGGTAACTCAAGGATCTAAGTTACAATTTTAATTCCAGGTCCTCACAGGTGAGTAACTGGCATTTATCTACATTTTAAAACCACTTCTGTCATCATGTAGCTCTTTAACTTGGACTTGAAAGTCACGGGTGGAAACAACTATACTTACCTTCAGAAACCAATTTCAAGTGGAACAGGTCTTTTATGAGGCCTACAAAAGACTAATAACTAAACAAAAAGGAATACAAACACCTCAAAGTTCATGGACACAAAGCAGCATGCTGGTTAGTCTTGATGAACACCATAAAGCTACCAGTTAAAACTCCAGATGTTGTTCAAAGTGAACGGAAAGTAAAAGATAACACAGTGAACAGCAGCTTTTGTGACATAATTCTCCACAGAATTTGTGGTAGCTAACAGCCTTATATAGGTAGTCTCAACAGACAGCAAGGACAGAAGTGCTGGGCAACACGCAAACTTCTATTTCCATAGGTATATGAATATTTCCACCTCTGTTGCTATCCATCCAATACTTTCATAAGCAGACACTTGTACTTGGAAGTCAGTGGATGCAGCAATAAGGACGAATAATCAAAAAAATACATCCATACTCTCCCTCTCTTAAATTTGGGGGTTTTTATTCTCATCTTCCTCTTTCTGTCTCTCCTTTTCTTTTGCTCTTTTAAAGAATACAGTTTTGTATTGTTAGGGGGGTTTAAGTCTAGAGCACTGGCCACGTCTGCTCCCCAAAGCTTAGTCATGTTCTCTTATCCCCCTCAGAGTTCAGTTTTCTTGCTAAAGAACTTGAAAATATTTGAAAATGATTGCTTTGGTTTCCTTAAGGGTGTTTTATCAGTCAAGCTCCTCTATTAACCTAAACATAAATAGACAGCAATGAAAACTATAAACTCCATAAATTAAAATTTAAATACAGTAACTAATGAAAAAATACTGTTTCTTCAATATCCATCTATCCAGAATGGATATACAAATTAGACGGGCATTCTTCTTTCCACCAGAAACTCAGAATTTACTCAAATACAGTCACAGGCAGTATTCACAGCATGTTATCCCAAGTTTATGGAGTAGAGAACTTAAACTTCCGCCTATTTTATTTGTAGCATTATAAGCTGCCTGTTTTCAACCATACAGACTCCTTCTATATCCAGCAGGCCAACATACCTGTAATGTAACTAGTATGCTTGTTCTGATTGTCTTGAGCAACCAGTTGCTCATGCAGCTCTCTTCCAATTCCCTTTTCAAAGTGATGAGCAAGTTCTTCAGTTTTCCTACAGCAATCAGTAAGAGTCAAAATGCTGTCATAAGCCATATTTCTAATATGTAATGTTTGGCTTTGAAGCAGCCAAGTGACATTGCAGTGTCATGTCTGTCCATACCTGAACTGGTCATCATTTAAAAGTGGTTTCTGGGCATTTAGGTATCTCCTAATTGTATCTTCTAGTTTGGGAACCGGCAGTCTGAAGGAAGGGGAACAGAGAGACATGTACTTGATGAGCAGTGGTACTAATGAAGCCTCAGTTTCTCACACAGTAGTCTCTCCTTGCCTCCCCTCTTTCCTATCTTTCCTTATACCCCATATTATCCAAATGGCTCAAAAGTTACTTGTGGAAGAAAACGAGAAAAAAGGGCATAGATGAACATACATTATCACAGCATAAGGTTCTTGGAAAACAAGGTAGAAAACCAACCTGACTGTCTTGTTACAGAGGTATTGCATTGAAGGGTCTGTACCTTACAGGGAAGCAATGACACGAACTGTTGCAAGGAGAAGCAGCTACACAGCAGGAAGGGTTAGTTTGGTAGCCATCCCTGCAGCGCAACTTCCCCTCAACTACTGGGTGCTGAACGTTTACTTTTTCTTGCAAATTTCCTAATCGGTATCTTTGCCATCACCCTCTCAGCCTAAACATGAGAATGCTCCTCTTACTATAAAATAATCCTATTGCACCAATGAAGGTTATGTTTCAATAGTGGGTTTATAATCATATTTATACTTTAAAAACCAAAATCGTTCCTCTCCACTGCGATCTAGGAAGCGCACACACAAGAAGCGAGTTAGCACACCCCGAGCACAGCTACACAGAGACGGGAGGGGGGGGCATTTTCTCCCTCCTCTCCTCACAGCGGACAACCCAGGGCCGCCGGCACCACAAGGCCACCAGCCACCGCCGCCACCGACCTCTGACC
>VWZZ01005754.1:331253-395155 GCA_013399095.1 Psophia crepitans
CTGACCGCGTACCCCCGAAGCCCGGCCCGCCGGGTGCCCTCGGCAGCCGCGCCGGGGCTGGCAGTGACGCTCGCTTCTCGCAGGACGCTGGTTCCAGGCCCTGCCCCGGCACCCTCCCAGCGGCGCCTCAGGAGGCCGCGGGACGGGCGGTCCCGGAGGGCTGGGGGCCCGGCGGGCGCAGCAGGGAGCGAGGNCCCGGTAGTGCCGCGGAGCGGCTGCGCTCTTCCCGGCCCCCGGTCGGGATGAGCTCACAATGCACCTCACAGCGGCGCGTCGGAGGAAGTGGGGCTTGTTCGCCGAAAGCCGCCCGGGGAAGAGGCGGGCGGGGGGCGGCAGCCGAATGACGGCCGGGCCTGGCGGCACGGAGAGGTGCTCCTCAGCCCCCTCCTGCCCGGGCGGGTCTCGGGCAGCGCCGGCTGCTCCGCTCCGCACGGCCGGCCGGGGTGAAAGTCCCAGCCGCAAACCTGAGGGTCGGAGCCAGCGCGGAGCGCCATGAGATTTCAAGAAACATTTTTTTAATTATTATTATTTCATTTGGAAAGTATATTCAGTGTCGCGGTAGCAGAGTTATCTGGTATTAGTGTCTGGAGTGGGGTAGTGTGACATTTGTTCAGTCCTCTTCTACATATGCATTAATAAAATTTTCCATGACCCTCTTGTTTTGACAGCACTCTTGTTCAGCGTACAGACTCCACGTATTTTTTCTCTTTTTTCTTTTTTTTCCCTTGTGCGTGTGTGTCCCATCCGTGTGTTGCACTGACCACACAGCATTCAGGTTCTGCCTCCAGAGAGGAGACCAGTTCAATCTCTCGTGGCCTTTTTTACTCATACGTAGGCATATAACAACAAATACAGTATAAAATACAATATTGTAAACACGCAATTTTCTTGTACTGTATGGAATATTTTCCATAAAAACTGAAAAATCTTAGAACAACCCAGAAACTACAGAAATGGTAAGAAAGCGTGCCGTGGCGCACAGTCGTGGTGGTGTATTTTTATCAGATACTAGCATAAACATCAGCGTTGGGATTGAATGTGGACACGGCAAAGGAAAGGAAAGCAATCCCTGTGGCTTAGTCTGATAATCCTCTGAAAGTAAATTGGCCCTACTCTAATCAACATAGTGGTTGGAGAAAAAGTGAAATCATTTCACTCCGAGATAATAAATGCCAAATGCCAGAAGGTGTCCGTGCGTGCTGTGGTATACAGCTATTTTCTGTTCAATGCATGTCTCTTCTGCTACTCGTTCAGCCTTTTTTCACTGTGACGACAAAAAACTCGACCCTGCTTTAATTAATGAAGTTCAGTTTCACCTAGCTTGCCCTGTTGTGATAGTCCAGTTCAAAATGTTACCTGCTCTGCCCTTTAGAAAAGCTGCAGTAACATTTTTTACCCATTTGATTGCATGGCTTGCACTGTTCCCTTTCTAGGTCTGGATGTCCAGCCCCAACCAAGGGAGACTGCAGAATGCACTTCAACACCCTCTTTCTGCCAGAAGTGTCACTTTGTTTTGAACCAGTCTTGTTTTAGAAATACTACTGCATTCTGTTCTAATTTTCCAGAGCCCCCTAATCTTCTTCCAGGCTCTTAATGATGTAGTCGATAATAGGATTGCTGGTATTAATTTGGAACAATAATGCCAGCTGCTTGCTTGGTGGCTATTGGCAGAGGGGTGACCTTGCAGGTCAGCTAAGCAGAACTGGAAGTGCTTTGATCTGATCTATACAGAGCTAGATCTGTCCACCCGAACAAGAGGAGCGAGTGAATTCTCTCTCCATGGGATGCTGATTCTTCTCCAAAGAGCACGGAGGACAGCATGGCAGTGGCTTTTGATGCAATCCTCGCTCGGATCAAGGATGTTTGTAAAAGAAATGGTTTGCTCATTCTCTCGGTGTTGTCGGTCACCATTGGCTGTCTTCTCGGATTCTTCCTGAGGACGAGACGGCTCTCCCAGCAGGTATGTGTGGCACGGCAGTGTACTGCTACAGAGAAAATAGCGTACTTACGTAACAAAAGACACAGCAACTTGTGGAACTTCAGGATGGACTTTTGAAGATGATAAGCACATACATGTGTGTGTTAAATTTGTTTAATTTCCTTTGTTTGTTAATCTACACTGCTCTTTGGGTCTTTTCACACATTCTCAAATGATACGTTTGCAAAGGGTTGTGGCTTTCAAGACACCCAGTAAGTCTAGCGTAAGCATATTATAACGTTGCAAGTATGGATAATAACGGTGTTTAAGCTAGACAAAATGTAACATCTAATATAGACCTGTTAAAAACTGGTAGTGCAATATAGTCAGATTTTTATATTAGTTTGAAACATGTACGTCTAAAGACAACACTGGAAATATTTTTCATCATCAGATGTACAGAGCTACAGATGTTTGTATCACACCAATGGTATTTTGTATGAATAAATTTGAGATTTCCAATCATTAACAGACCCTGTTATTAAAGTCACTTGGGGATTTCTTCTCCAGGATGCATCAGCTAAACTAATTTCTTTCTGATGCATTGGTCAGACAGAATACAGACGGCAACATGCACTGCTGAGTGCATTGTTTGAGCACAAAATATAAATCTCAATTAAAAAATATGGCACTGAGTGAATGTGACTAAACTAAATCAATTCTGCTACTGCTAACTGCAGGCTGAACATCTTTATGTCCAAGCAGTCGCTTCCTACACATCTAGCAGAACACAGGAAATGCAGAATGAAGAGATTATTCAGGGCAAGCTATTAACTGTAGTCCCCAAGAGACAGCATATTTCATTTTTGTCTTCCTTTGTAAAGGAACAATGTACTGTGTTTTTGTTGAATTACAACACAATATGTAATCTAATTAATTTTTAAATTCTCTTTTAAAGCCTGCTATATTTGCCACCTTGTATAGCAAAGCAGCAGATTTTACCAATGTTATCTGATCCACAGCTCTAGCAACACTCGTGAAGACAGATAGTTTTTATCTTAAAACAATAAGCATCTCTCCGTGTATTTCTAGGAAATTAGCTATTTCCAGTTTCCTGGTGAGTTACTGATGAGGATGCTGAAAATGTTGATTCTCCCACTGGTTGTCTCAAGGTAAGTGAGGACAATGATTGTTCCAATAACTTTTGAGGTTTCCTAAACCAGACATGTCATCACCACTATTGTGGGTTTAACTGAATTAATATCAGGGTGCCAGGACCATTACTGACTGCTGTACATTCATATTTATAGTGGAGCTATGAACATATTTTTAAATCACTAGGAACTTTTATGTAATGCCTCATATAGATATTATTTTCTTTAAAACTAGCAGGGTTTTTTAATTGATGTTTTCTTCTTGCCTTGTGATGGGAGGACTTTTTCCTTCAAGCTAACTAGAAGTTAAATGTATGGAATAAATAACACACCTTATCAAAAAGCCTACCTGAAATCTAAACAATTGAAATAATACACCCTACAAATAAGATGACAAAGCACAGTTAATTTGTAGTCTTCTGCAGTATTTTGAGAGATGTGCTCTAGTATGATGAATATTGAAAAAACCCCATGTGTCCAGTGAACTAATAATATATGCCTGGTTTCAACTGGAAGTGAAAGTGATTTCCTAGTGCGTTAAAGGCAGAACCTTTAGTGGTGCCACTTTGGAGGTGGCAGGATTAACGATCTAGGTCCTGGTGCTGAGGGATGCTGCACAGCAGCTGCCTTTGCAGTGAGTGGGCATAATTTAGGATAGCTTTTGCTCTCCTCTAAATTTGTCTTGTCTTCCAACTGACTACAATCACAAATACCTGTTGGATGGCCAAAAGCTCTCAGCCCAGTGCTGGGAGAAGAGATAAGGAGAGATGGAGAGTAACAAAGCTCACTTTACCTAACCAGATCTGAGAAAAAAATATTGCACTCTTGCTGCCTTTCCGTGAAGCCTCAGCTTCTAGAACCAAATACTCACCATACATTTTAAGAAAAAGATAAGTTTCTAGACTTCAGGTCGCTGAGAGTTGCTGAAAATAATCACAACCCAGCACTAATTTTATTTTTCTATCATCTACCTTTACATGTACCTTCTCATGGTTTTTCACAGAATGACGCTGATTCATGGTGCTTGCTTGCCTAGGACTGGCCATATTATGACCACAGACTCATACCTGGTTCTGTCCCACACAGCTAGAGAACATCAAGACAAAATACATTAGAATTTTTATATTTTTTTTTGAGAGGTGGAAGGAGAATTTTCCAAGGACAACAAGAATCTGACATGAAAGTGACATAGTAAGGACAGAAAAAGGCTGGAGCAGTGTCACATGCCCTTCCCTAAAATGTATAGGTCTTTAAATGGCTTTGGTGTTTAGAGATGCCAGGAGGAGAAGCAGCACAGTAGGGAAGAGCTGTTCTGACACAGTCTGCGATAGCTCTAAGTTACCTACAGAAGTGTCAGGAGTGAGTCTCTGAGCCGCACTGTTAGAACTGATGGACTCCATCCTCTGAGGAAGAAAGAGAAGAAACTTCACAGATCTTCAGAGGGATTAGCTCTCATTGTAAGACAGCATGAGCCTGTCTCCCTGTATAAAAACTAACCATCACTTGCTATGGTATACTGAAATGTCAGATTTTTGCAAACAAAAAATACAAAAATACTCCCAGATATAATGACATTCTTGTACAGTCCTTTTTTTTTTACTACAAACAGCATAGTATTTCCCATACATATAGTTCATAAAATGAGTAAACAAGTGCTCTGTGTTTTTACCAATCTGCATGCACATTTAAACTACATTTCTTTGTGGATTTTAAATATTGGGAGCAACAACATTTAAATTATCTTCTAAATTACTCGGTATTATTGTTTACAAAAGCCAGGGGTACAGCACCGAGCTCTAATTTTACTCTCCTAGTTAAGTTAATGCAAGTTTTTTCTTCAACTAACAAGTAAAAAAATACTTGAAAAGGGAAGGTGAGAAAGGAAGGTTAAAAGAGGCACTCAAAATACACTGTGTCCAAGTCCAGAGTTTATCTTGAAGGGTTGTGGCAGAAGTAAAAGGTGGCAAGTGTGTGGCTCAGAAGACTGATGATTGATAGACTAGAAAATCTTGATCTTACAGGTCACTAGCACAAATCTAACCTTAAACAGAAGTGGCTGAAAAATGGTGCTATTCCTCCTTAGACCCAATAGTTAGAGAGTTAAAACAGGAACTTTGCAGATTGTATCCGTTAGGAAGAAGAAACTGATGATCTCGAACTGTGTTTAAGAGTTGCTTGAATGCAGAAGAAATCAGTCAAACAGCAGGAGACTGTTTCTTCAATGTACAGGTCCTTGTCTTAGGCAGCTCTGTCCCAGCACTTGGAAGTGCTACATCCCAGAGCTCCTGGACCTGTTTCTGATATTTTGTATCATTTGTGGTCTTACTTTTTGTTTTCCCACAAACAGAAAGATCTTGAAAAAGCAACCACCAGTAAAACCAGCCTTCCAGTTTGACCCCTTCATGAGCTTTTGTCTTTGTTGTGGCATGGACCTTCATTAAGGCTGGGGATTGATATTATTTCAGTTATCTGGTTACATAAACAAGCGTCATAGCATCATGCAATTACTCTACAGGAAGTATATATTGATTTCCCCCATCCTTTGCCTCAGGATTAGCCCTGTTCATACCTATTAGTATTCACCAAGTATCTCGTGTATAGAGTTTGCTCTTCTCAGTGATGAGAACAGGTACTCACATAACAAAGGATTCTGCTTCTCTTAGCAGCATAAAGAAAGAGATGATAACAAATACCTGATGGTTTGTATCTACCATAGGAATACTCAGTAGGGGAGTGTTGCAACGTCAAAGTTAGGCCCTGCAGTTACTAGATGTACAGTACTTATATATATAAACATAGGATACTACTTTTAAACCTGGGAATAGGAATACTAAGATTGCTCAGAGAGAAGAGGAGCCAAATCTGAATCCATAGTTACACACTTGTACTCTGCCTGAGGTCTTACTGCAGTTGCACAAGGGGTTTTCTCAGCAAGCCTGAAAGATCGACTGCAGGAGCTCTGAAGTTCCCTGATTCTTTTTGGGAAAGAGGTCTTGAGCCTCATATGGCAACTGCAATGCAAATAATATATTTTTCTCCCTTATATGCAAAAGGTTTTAGCATGTTATCTCAGGTTTTGAAACAGGCACACACATACTCGGCAGTGACAGAGGTGAATCTAATTACATCCTGCCTGAGTTCTCTGATATGTTTAGAAAACTCTGGCTCCAGGTCTTCAGACAGACATCTGCTGATCAGCTGGCCCAGAGCACTCAAGTTTGTCGAACCATGTTTCTTTCCTTCCATCTAGAGCGTTTCCCGGCGTGGGGAGGCTCGGTCTGTATTATACCCTCTAGCCAGGAGGTGGCTCTGTCTGGAAGACTTGGGAACCACGGGTTGTGAGGGGCGTTGAGTCACGCCGGCGCAGGGAGGACCTGTGTGTGTGTTCAACCAAGGTGTTTTCTAGTAGTGTTACCTACCTAGAACATTACAAAATATCTACATTTTTTTCCCAGTATGGTTAATTATAAACTCTTCCCACTCGCCCCCCACCATGAGTCAGTTGGCAGAGATACCTATGAACTGCTTTAGTCTCTCTACTTCTTAAATGCTTGAAATAATCGAAGCTGATGCAAATGCCTTTGTGCTCTGCACAAAGCAAAAAAAAAAACCAGGAGAGGAACAAACGCTCAACTTTCCCATTAATACCTTCTCACATTTGCTAAAGATAATACAGACCCTCTGACCAAACCCTGTCTGTGGCAGCAGTCCCCGGCATGGGCGCTGGCTCCAGCACGGGCCAGCCGTGCTGGCAGCACTGTGCCATAACTCACGCGCTGTCACCTCCCTGCAGAGCATCTTTGTCCTTGTGCCCATTCCTTGCCCCATTGTCTTCATCTCAGGTTACCACTTTTGTGCTGGTTGACTTCCAGGGGGCCAAACCCTCAATTTTCAGTAAGCATACCTGCATTGACTTAAGTTTTTTGGGGAGCCATTACTGAAACCTCATCTGTTACAATTTCCTATCTTGTGACTGAGGTTTTGAAGAAGCTGCAAACTCTGACTGAAAAATTTACCATAGGTGAAGCATTTATAATGCTTCTTTTGGGCATGGATTCCTTCCAGTAAGCAGAGAGCTTATGCTGGGGCATTTACCCTAGAAAGGAAATTCAACTGTGTTCAAAAACACAGAGTTGCCAGTGAGCCTGCAGGGGAGGAAGAGGAGGACTGGCTCCCCATGCACTGCAGAGCTCTGGACAGACAGAACCACCACCTTCCCTGGACCTCCTGCGACTTCAAAGACTAAATGCAAAATGTAGGTGCTGCAGAAATCTGAGGAGGTTGGAGAAGAGGCCGGGCTTGCAGCTCCTCGTTCTTATTTCGAGATAATACTGAAAGCGCACAGGTTATTTCTTTCCAGTATTCAGCCGTACAGTTTCACAGACCTTACAGCAACCTAATTCTTTCTTTCAGAGCCTTCCAGCCTCTCTACATAATTTGAAAGAAAAATTAATTAAAATGTTATTAGTAAGTGCTCTCTCACACATACAGAGTTTGACTGCAAAAGCCTTGCTTCATCATAACGGCAGGCTAAAGCCAGTCACACCAGGTGAAACTGTTGAGTTCTCTTTGTCTTATATGTCTACCTGTATACGCAATAGAGTATTGCATCCTTTATTTCAACACCCTCCTTGTTTATGTGATTACGCTTTTATCTGGTAATAGATACAGGACCCAGTTTTCTAAGCCTGTGATTAGCAGTAAGCACTGAAACTACTTGTGGGAAAGAGTTGTCAGGACAGAATTGAACTGTTCAGCTCTCTAACAGGCTTGTAACCCCAGTGAATATTCCTTTTAGAAAAAGCAGTTTGTTTTGTTTAAGCTTAGGATCATTATTACATTTTTTATGTATTTACCACTACCTGTTTTCTAGACAATTAAAAAATAATGCTTAGCAGAGATTTGATCCTTTTCCATATGCAGGATCTGTTAAAGAAATATTGTTCCCTTTATAATCAAATCTAACTAACTGATTTGACCCATTTTTAAAAATATAAAACTTGTTCTACTAAGTATGTTGTGCCTGATACAAGCAAGTGTATGCTAATAAAATTTTATATTTATTTGAACCCTCATTTGGGGTTAGTAATAAATATTTGTTACTATTGGGGGTTTGTTGCTGAATTAAATACGATATGCTAAATATAGAACTGTCTTTCTTTAAGGGGATTCCTGTCCATAATGCCATCAGTTCTGGTAATCCCTTATCCTTCTGCTCAGATTCCTGAGTGGGTCATTCTTACTCATGCTGTTAAAGCCTAGTATTTAATTAGAACCTACTCCATTATAGTATGCTTTTCCCAGTATCATTTTTTTCCGCACAGTTCTCCGATTTGAGGAATGCATTGGCATTTTAACCACTAATGAAAAATATTGCTCATTCTGTTTATAGGGAACTCTGTTGTTGTTCAGCTGTACTGTGCCATACCAAATTTTGCCTCTCAGGACTCATTAGTTACATTTGAAGAGTAGACAGCTATATAAACTCTGCAAGATGATGTGGAGATGCTCTGGGTGCAAGCAGATGTGAATTCACTTAGTCCAAGAGCCAAACTGGGCAGATTGGTGCCAGATCCATGCCGGAAACCGTACAGCCGCATTAGCGTGGCTTTGCGCCCAAGCTCGTATGTGAAGGACTAATGTGCCTCTATGGCTTCCGGACCAGCCTTGGCAGCTCAGAGCGAAGGCAGAGTGAGTTCATGTCTGCAGTTGTCTGTTCAGACATACCCTAAATAACTTCGCAGCAACGCTATATTCTTTGGGAGTTTAGGGTTTGGTTAAAAACATGCTGAGACAGACCATCAGCTTGGGTAAATTGTGTCGTGCACTGGTCTGCTTGCTGTCAGCTGGAGATGAAACTGGTAATAGAACACAGACTGGAGATTGTTTATCTGTTTTACTAATTAAGCTTACAGTTTGTCAGGAAAAAAATTGACCTAAACACTCAGAGGCCAGTACTGAAATTTGCAATCTAAATCTTCTACCATGATTATAAATTAGTGCCTGATATGGTCAATATAATATCTATTCAGAAGGAAAATGCAGATCTCTAAAAGGCTATGAAATCTTTTTTCTTACTTATCATTGAATTTAAACCAAGAGGACAGCCAAAATTAATTCACTCACTAAAACTGGTTTGCCTGAATGACATTATGTGCAGTACCATTTCTTCTAATCCATTCCTGGTACTGAGAGATACTTTCTACGTTGTCTTGGCAAATTCACGTAATTTAACTGAAGACTGAATGGGAAAGGATAGATAACATAAGCTTCTGGTCAGTTTTGGCTTGGTCTTTTCTGGGGTGTATGAGTTAAACTATTCCCTCTAGTTGTTCTTCCCTAAATATCGGTCGCTGTTCTTATGCTTGTGCAACTGCCAAACTGGGCCATAATCAAGTGCAGTCAAATTTATGCACCATATGATCTAGTGAGGTGTTGAGGAGCAGCTGCAAAACGCTGCCTATGGCTCTCTGAGGAGCCTGCTCAGAACAATGTTCTATAATGTACCAAAGCAGCTGTATTTTTACATAGAATTAAATTGCCCTTAGAAACACAGGGCATTTTCTTCAAATTATCAGACTCTGGACTTTTCCTTCTATTTCACCTCTGTTACTTTGCCAATAGAAAAATACTGGCACTCGGGAACAGGTCTTCCCCAACAGAGGAGGGTAAACCTTGTGCTGGGTTAGTATGGGAAAATCTGTGGGGTACCCGAATGATAATGTAAAGTACACATAATGTCCCATTTCTGAACTACCTGTCATGTGTATCGCTGTAATGTAAATAATAAAAATATTTCATCCCAGTGAGAACAAGCTGTTAGCCCTTTCCTAGGTTATGCGATCCACAGTCTTTATTGTGGAGAAAGTCAGTCAGGGATGTGAGTTTTGAGGAAATTACTAGAAGGGACAAATATATTTACTTTCACAATGAAAAGCAAAAATGTACGTGGATGAAACTGAAAGGGAGGGATTATCCATGGGTAAGAAGAACTGATCAGAGAGCAGTCTCACTCGACACCATTATACTACTTTAAATTATCCATATTGGTATTATATTGCAGAACTGATGTCAGATTACCCCAGAAGCTCTCCAAAGGATACTTTAAGATTGCCCAAGCTTGTAGAGGAAAATTCTATTCTACCTTCTTCAGAAACCTTATTAAGAATCCCTCCTCCATGCCTCAGACATCTTCAGAAATTTCACTAGATTATAGTCTATAACATTATCTATGTTCTTAACTGTGTTTAGGAATACAGAGTATAACTGTCAGATCCCATACTGTCTTCTGGAGTTTTCTTTTGCTTACGCAACCTAGAGGTCCAAAGTATTTCAGTGAAAAATGACATGTTGCAGAGTTAGGCATGTAGTAATGAGAAAATTGAACCAACTCAGTTCAAATTATTTAGGCAGTGTCAGTAGGGATCTAGTGATGTGCAATAGACATCTGTGGTCACAAAGTGAAAGGGTGTGGAAAGCGCTGAAGTGATTACAAGTGGGGTATGAGGAGTTTGTGACCTAACAGAATTTTTCTGTAGTCCTTTAAGAGCTCTAAAATAATTAGTGCCTGGCAAAAGAAATGGCAATGACATGTGAAGCTTGAGGAGCTGGCTGGATTCCCTCTGTTTCCTTAGAATAGAAACATGTATGAGCAATAAACAGTTGAATAAATCTGACATTTGTTTATAATCCAAATTTGTGTTTCAAGTCCTTTTGCCCTTTTCTTAATCTAAAAATACTTGAAAGAATCGACAGAACAGAAAATCAAGTATTAAGATTCTTGGTTTTTCCACAGACATGAAGCTGCACATCCATATTTACTAGATAATTTGCTTCTGTTTGTATTTAGGATTTTCTTTTTTCAATCAGAACAGCTAAAGTCAAGAAGCCAGCCTGATTTCTGCATGAGCTATTCTACAATGTCTCAGATCTCCTTTATCAGTCAGCAATCAAAGGTTGCTGTTCGTCCCTTCCAGCCTTCATAGGTATATCGCAGTAGCCTCACATAAAGGGCTGTTTGGGAGGAAGCAGTGACAGAGGATAGCCGTTGGACATTGATCGTCACTGTGTGCTGTACAAAGTCCTGCCTTGTTTACATTCATCCATAAAAACAGATTGTCTGTTGGACATCAAGAACATACAATGCATGGTGTGAATTCCTGGCAGGATTTTTCTATATATGTCAGTTTATCATTAACAGGTACAACTGGTAAGATAATAAGGATAAGGAGATCTCAACATTTTGAGTAAAAAATAAAACTCTTACTATTTTATAAAGCATTATTTTAAAAAAAAATCTCAAAAAGCTGCATGTTATCGTGTACTAGAAATGTAGATTAGTTTTCTTTCGTAGATTTCGTTTCTTTTCCAGCAGCCTAGCTGTAAAATTAAACACAATCACTGCAAATTGTTTATTGCAGACAGTGAGATCTTCTAACACATTGTTCACTGAAGATCAAGAGCCAGATTTGCCATCATGCCTGACACCTTGGCGTTTCCACTATGTTTAGTAAAATAGCTATATACTGAGGCTCTCTGAAAAGCTAATTCACATTTCAAGTGCTATTGATGGCTGATAATGTAACCATACAGAAACAGCTGCAACAGTTCTATTCGTAAAACAGCTTTCACTTTTTGTATTCTTTTTTTTTTTGAGCATAGACACTATTTTCATTTATATCAAGATAGCTGAACTTTAAAATGCTGTTTCCGATTACTTGGTTTTCAAAGGAGATGAACCTTCTGGGCCTTCAGAAGCATTCTAGACTTCTCATCTCCTTTGAAAATCCCACTATAATGCTATGAAACTTTGAATAATACATGACCTTGGGGATCATTCCACCGACTACAAGTGATCATGATATTTCCTTAGTTGTGTTCAGATCCGCGGAAGCCTGCTAGTAACCAGTAGTCTGCAAAACCATTGGAGTCTGAGTAAAATTCACAGAGAGCCTAGGTGTCATTTTATTGCCTGTCTGTACACAAACATACGTGGAAAGAGTGTTCGTCTGTACAAATGGGCTGCCCTTCTACAAGTACACAACACATACCTGATCCAGCTTAGTTCAGGGTGTGAACATGGATTATTGCAGGATTGTATCTTCCTCTGTACTTAGACAAATGGTGGTGTGCCACATGAGAGGTCCTGGCATCACTCAGAAGTGGGTGGATGGGACTGGAGGCATAGGGTGGCACCAGCTTCCAACCAAGATGCCGCTTGATTGTCTGTGATATGTATAAGGTACAGACCAACGGATGTGCTAACTAGCTCTTTGTGCACCTATAAGCAGGAGACATGTTTTCCTGTGCAGTGTGATATGACATCTGGAGATTAAAAAACTAAATGATAACGTATCACTGTAGGTAAGGGCAGACCACATAGGGTGAAGCAGAGAGAGACAGGAACAGGCTGTAGTCCTCCCACCAGTACCACTGTCGCTCTGGCATGTGATGACAGCAGCAGGCTGCTTTATCACAGCCATGGCAGTGTCTTGCTCTGGAGGGATTCTGTCATGTTAGAAGAAAGAAAAAAAAAATATCTGTAAAGAAAATGTCATTCTGATCCCTCTTTCTTACTGCTGAAATAATTTTAACTCCACTAGAGACTAACAGGAAAATACAGCATCAAACTATAGAAAGGGCCAGAGAAATTTTATCTCTTTCTCTCATTACTATGAAGAATGTTGTTTCCTTTGTTGCAAACTGTTCCTCCATAAATGGTGTGTCCATGGAAGTGAAACAGCCTGTCATGAAAGCACAAATAGCTGGACACAGATGAAGAAAAGTCTGATGGTCCACTGCAATACAGATATCACTTCAGGCACTTCTTTCTTCAGTGTAAATTGTTTGTCTTTAAATAAAGTGCCTTAATTTCTCTGTTTCCTTGTCTGTAAAATGGAGATACTGCCTTCCTGTATGATAGTAGGTTCTATCAATAAAGCATTTTAAGATGATTAAATGGCTTGTGCTGTGGAAATGGAGATTATTACCATGTTGAAACTTGAAGGCACTGACCTTGACAAAAGGTAAGCGACAGCCTGCTTGAATGATCAAGCAGCATTAGTGAAGCCAGCACTTCACTTTCATGATGCTTAACTGTAATACAATCATCTCTAATGTAGCTGTTAGAGGAGCTTCCCAGCCTCACTGGGAGAACTTGCTTAGGAAGGTCTTTTCTATGGCATGCAATTACAAAATGAGAATGTGAGGGAGGGTACGGAATGAATGAAAACAAACATGATTCTAGGAACAACTGTTGGTGGTTAATACTTGACCATTACTTCTTGACAGGATTAATGTCTTTCTAATCACACTAATCCCTTCTGATAACTTTATCCATAATCCATCTATTTCAAAGCAACATCCAGATGGCTTCTGGTGGAGAGGAAGACAAAATAAACATGCAGAATGGGGTCTTAGCAGCAGCTTCTTGTATTTTCCCTTTCTGGCAATATAGGTTTTGATCTTGAGACAGATCAAAAATATAGCCTTTTTATCAGAGAGCAATGAAAAAAATAGAGAATTCCAGAGAAGATAGAAAGTCCTGTTTTTATTTGTAAATAAAATACTTCATAAGTACTCTGATGCTCTGAGCCAGAACAAGGTGCTCATAAGGGTTTAGCTACTTGTTTGCGTGGACCTATTAGATTTCCAAGATACTGGAAGAATTCCCTTCCTCGTTACGTCAAAATTGCTATAGTGATTTTGGGTGTTTTATGCAGATTTCTCTCAAAGCACACATGAAACAATAGTTTCATTGGTTTGCAGTATTACCAATACTTAAAACAACATAATAACTGACTTTGCAGTTTTAATGAGTCACATATAAGAATAATTCCTGGAGTTGTTAAGGCCTTCCTCTTCCCTTCTAGTTTCCCCTTAAAAGCTTAATCTAGGTTTCATTAGATCTTCCACTAATCCTGGCTTAGTTCTTCACCTTCCTTCCTTAACAAGGACCCCATAAAGAAATAATTTATTGTCACTTTTCATAAATCATGTGGACACTGTCAAAAAAAAATAAAAAAAAACATAAATCAAGCCATCCTAGATAAAATATTTTCGCTAGGATTTTTTTCACTAACAATCAGCAATGAAACAATTGATGTCTTAGTGAAATAATTGTCTTAAATATCTGTCCCACTAAAATGCTGCAAGAAATAAACTGTTTTGAATTATTGGTCATATCCAGCTTTTGATCAAAATACTGCTCTTTGGTTTACTGACTTTCTGACTTTCTTTCTCCAATAAAAATGTAGCTAGATAGTTCAGAGAAGAGACAAGACAGATTTAGCTGCATCAGAACAACTTATTTCTCAGAAAACAAAGTAGAGTAGATTTAGAATTACCTAAGTCCCAATAAAGCTAAATACCTCTTACTTGTTTCGCAGGTTTGCAATGTGTAGAGATCTTCAGATTACCAAAACACAACTCTGAAGAGGCATGAAAGCCACAGACAGATAAGGACCATAGGACAGATATTTGCACAGATATACAGCAGATACAATAACTTTTAATTCTATTCTTCAAATCATCTCTGGTCTCTGAGAATACACAATTTCATCCAAGATTTGTTGGGTATAAAACATAATAAAAAAAATGAAGCAGACTGTTCTAGAAAGCAGAAGGAAAATGCACAGGAAGATCATTTTTACATGTAATTGGAACAATCTATGCAGGAGATAAAGAGGTCATGGGGCTACTCAGTTTATTATGATGTCTGTTATTATATCCATCACCAGATGTTTCAAAGCAAGGTGCAAGAAACCTCTTAAATCATAGTAATCAGAGATTTCACTTAAATCCTGCACGACAAGATTTAATATCTCATCCAAAACCCATTAACACATATTTTGGAAGCCTTAGGTTTGACATAATTTTTTTTCTATACAAACTAAGATATGGTCCCTGAACATGAAATTACACTTCTGTGGAATTTTTTTTTGCCAGACTGATTAAATGAGTGAGATGTACTGCAGTTATTCAGAAAAGCTGCAGATTGTTTTCCGTTGTCTTAATCCTCTTTTGTCCATTTGACTATCATTAAAATGTGTTACGGAAGCTATGCATGAAACATATATGTGGAAGCTACTTAGCTGCATAGTAAGTCAAATTATTTTAATCTATCAATCATATACCTGTGCTGTTATTCCAAGCCTAACCGGATTCTGAGGCTTGACAAGAATTAAAGGAACACTGGTTTTCATTCCATTGTATTTCAGGAAAGTCTGGTAGGGGATGGCATGGGAACAACTTTGTTCAGCCTTAGAAGAAGCTTGGAAAACCTTTGGGGAAGTTTGTATGTAGCCAGGAATGTTTGATGAAAATTAGATTTAAAGAGAAAACCTGAACATGATACGATGATCTTAATTAAGTTAAACCATCTGGAGGCTTATTCCTCCTGACTTCCCTGTTCCCTAAGAAATAAGAAAAGTACTTTTTCTTGTCGTTCTTTGGCTACATTACGTGAATGTTAGAGCTCTAGAGATTAACGGTGAGGAACTTCTGTGACGTAACTGTGTATTACTTCATACAATAACTGTGATAATCAGTATGTCTCTGAATCTCTGTGTCTTCTGTCCTGTTGTCTCTGACATCAAAGATATGAAGCCAAATGAAAAATAGTTAATGAGTTATATTAAAAAAAACAGTTAATGAGTGATTACTGTCTCATACTACCATTTCTTTCTGAAAATGATTCTGAGCAATTGCTTAAAATGACACAGTCTGTAGAGAATTGCTTCCACTGGTCTCTTCTTAAAACTGAGCACTGCAGGCCATGAAAAACGCAGGGCTTTGTCTGAACCTAGACCTTTGTTCATGCTTCTGTCACACCACAGTGTGGCAGACACAGTGTGTCCCTGTTGTACCTCCATAGTTAATTACTTTTGAGGACTTTCTCATCACAGCATGAACTGAGCATGACTTTATCTGGTGACAGGATAATCTCATTACAGATGATGATCTTGTTAATGAATATCCCCAAGACAGAGCAATCTCATTATTAGCCCCCTCAGGATTTGTCACCTAAGAGCCAATGTATGATTAGATTCTAGCCGCACAACATCCTCCCAGGTCCTAACAGCCCAACATCTTGAGATTGCCGTAGCACCCCTAAAGGCACATGAAGCACTAGAAGTATTTAATTAGGATTTTTGTCCCTAAGTACTTCTGGACATACTTCTCAGGTGAACAATTAAGACAGTTCAAGCACTATGTGCAGGGTTCATCTCCCCGTTGTTCTCTAGAACAAACACAACACAAGTGGCATCAAGGACAACCAAAACCGTGGCTTTATGACATTGATAGCAGCTTCAGGGCGGTACCTAGAAGAGAAGTGTACTGTCTGTCTTCTCGGTAGTGCCCTCTCCAAGTAATCACTCTGCATGGTGTCCTACCTACAAGTTACAGATCTGGTGGTCATCAGGCCTTCATACCACTACTGTCTGCTTCTCTGCATCATATATATATAAAGAACACTGAAAATTATTACCATGCAAAACATTCAGCTAGTTAAAAATCAACCTGATTTGCATTTTTTTTCTGGGAAGGTTAGGGTGGGGGGTGGAACAGTGCTGAAGTCTAGTGCAATAGGTATCTCCTTTGAGCATCAATGAGCTGTTGAACTGTCTCAATGGTCTATGAAACCTCAACCTGCAAGAAGAATTTAGTCCTAGAAATCTAATAACAACATAGAGATTGTTTTACGGAAAACTAACAGATTAATTTGAGATAAATGTATTTAACTGAACTGTTTTATAAAAAAAAATGTTTTAGAATATTTACTCTTTCATATGGACCTATCCAAGGGAAATGCAAAGGAATTAAGTATCATTGCTGCTACTTTTTTTAAAATATGTAGTGCTGTGTTTGTACACAGTGCTTTACAGACACACAGAAAGGTAGAATTTTTATTAAATACAATTATAAAAGAGAGAAGAACAATGGTTACAAGAGTGAGAGTTGTCGAGATGCTAATTTTCTAAGTGATCCATATTACGATGCAAGCAGTGTTTCCCCTTGCTCCTATAATGTTAAAACCCATGCTAGATGGGAGATTGGCAATGCAGAAAAGCAATACATTTTGTTAATTAATCTAGTGGATAGCAGGAACCTGAGCACTAAATCCCACCTATTTGATTTCATTATATCTACTATAAAGGTTAAGCTGCACTTTAGCATTGGCTCTAGACAGCCTCACTCAGCAGAGTGAGATCTAGGAGATCTCACTCAAGGAGCTGCAGTTTAGTAAATGACTACTGATGAGGAAAGGCCTGATAAACGGTTCTGTTTTGATGAGAAAGCTAGACGATTGGGCACACCAAACAGCAAATACAGTATTTTATTTCACCTGCAATTTTCCTGAGATGCATGCTTTGAGGGGTTTACATAGAATTATTCATAGAATCATATAGGTTGGAAAGGACCATTAAGATCATCAGATCCAACCGTTAAGTTACCACTGCCAAGTCCACCACTAAACCATGTCCCTAAACACACATCTACATGTCTTTTAAATACCACCAGAGATGGTGACTCCACCACTTCCCTGGGCAGCCTGTTCCAATGATTGGCTACCCTTTTGGTAAACCTCTCCTGGTGCAACTTGAGGCCATTTTCTCTTGTCCTAATGCTTGGGAGAAGAGACCAACACCCACCTCACAACAACCTCCTGCCAGGTTGTTGTGGAGAGCAATAAGGTCTCCCCTCAACCTCATTTTCTCCCAGCTAAACAACTCCAGTTCCCTCAGCCGCTCCTCATAAGGCTTGCTTTCTAGACCCGTTACCAGCTTTGTTGCTCTTGTTTAGGCATGCTCTAGCACCTCAATGTCTTTCTTGTAGTTAGGTGCCCAAAACTGAACACAGTATTCAAGGTGCAGCGTCATCAGCGCTGAGTACAGGGAGATGATCACTTCCATGGTCCCGCTGGCCACACTATTTCTGATACAAGCCAGAAGCCCCAAGCAACACTGGTGTCACTAGAAACTCAAATCTCAGCCTTGGGTCACTTGGAAACAGGGTCAGAGTCTATGTCAGAGCAGCCTGGAGCAAATTCAGGGACCAAACAGTGCCCTGTCTAAAGTGCCTATAAAAAGGGTCATGAGAGCTAAAGCACTTGGCAGAGAGTTGTGTAGCTTGGCAGAGGCAACCTATACAAGCAAGAGGGTGACTACTGGTCATCTCCTGGCAGTGGTGAGCAGGGAGCTAAAGGGGAAAGAAAAGGGCGAAGCAACCATAGCATTTTCTTTGCTTGCCACTCTGCAGCCACACCTGCCCATGAAGCAGTTTCCTCTGCACACCATACACTGTCTCCACTTCAACAGGAAGCACACTGAATCACAGTCCTCTCCCCAGTGTACGCCCCGTAAAGCAAAAATACATTGTGCTTTGTATTGATTTAGAATGAAACAAAAAGTTCTTTTAGGTAAAAAATGGACTATATGGCAAAATTTCTCTTAGTGATGTTCATTTTGAAGTTGTGGTCTGGCTTCACATAGGAAGGAGTAAGGGGCTTGGTCAGATTCCCTTCAGAGGTCCCTTCCAACCTCAATTGTTCTATGATTCTGTAAAACTATGTGTAGAGTTTCATACCTAAATTTGTATGACTGATTATTGCTATTGCTCCTGTGACCTCGGCCATCACACATGCAGGTCATGTAAAACTATCCCTCAAGCTTCAGGGAACAGTCGATAGGATTCAGTCCCTGTGTGTGCAGCCTGAGCTTCCAAGTTCCTTCAACTATCCAGGATCTCACGTGGCAATTGGGAAACATCCCTTAGACACAGAGGCTAAAGCTTTAGTGTCACTGGCAAACTTCTAAAAATACTGATATGCAGGCAATCCTGATAGAAGCAGGTAAACTGGAATAATTAGGCAATTAGGTTTTCAGTTGCATTAATGTTATGCAAAAAATACTATGTATGTTGTGTTTTCTTTCCACAGCTTGATGTCTGGGCTAGCAGCCCTGGATGCCAAGACTTCCAGCCGGTTGGGTATCATAACCGTCACTTACTATCTGTGGACAACATTTGTGGCTGTGATTGTGGGAATAATTATGGTCTCCATTATCCATCCTGGTGGAGCAGCACAGAAGGAGAGCACTGAAGAGGGTGGAAAGCCCATCATGAGCTCTGCAGATGCACTGCTTGATTTAATCCGGTAACTACATTCATTTTTTCTACTTTCTGAAGGTAACATTTTGTACATAGCTGCATGAGGAACTGGGGCCTGAGGATAAGTTCTGAGCCTGTGGATGAACATTTTGTTTAAATCAGGAATAAGAATCGAGAAAATTTCAGAAGGTTATTTTCAAGATATTAGATGTTTACACTGGCTGTTTCTAGTAAAATTTAAATTAATGGCTACCAAATGTATCAGAAGTACTAATAACACTGAGGTAGGTTGTTGTGTTTTTTTTTTAACCCCCACAGAGCCCGTGGAGCTCATCGTGAAATCTATTATTAAGGCCAAGTCAGTGTTAAATGTTAGTAATGTTAATTTAAATAAGGGCAGACAGTTGTGATAGGCAAAACCTTACATATAAGAGCTGAAATCCACATTTTTCAGGAAATAAATCTTAAAAGTGCTCTTACAACTGCTAATAACTCTCAGATGAATGATACAATTAGAACCACTGTTGTGATCTTTTTATTCCTTATTTTTATTACGTTATTTCCTCTGTTTTGTGGCTTTTTCTTGTTTGTTTCACTTTGTTTGGCAGAAGGGAAGGCTGGTCTTTCAGACCAGCATTAGACCACTGATGGCATTCTTATAGCCTTGCCTGAATATTCCTCTTTGTCTCAACATTCCAGGTGCTAGTGAGATTAATTTCCTGACTGAACATAGTATGTGCCTCAGATTTATTTTGCTCATGCAGAAAGTCAAAGTTTTGCCTTTGTTTGATAGTTTCTCAAGTCGGTGATCTCATACCATATTGGGCAGGGGTGTCGAGGCCCAGTAGACTTCTGTCTATGGCCCAGTAGACACAAAGACTTACATTTGGAATTTGACTTACTAAAATTAAAAATATTGCATAGTTTGTCTTTCAAAATCCTGAATTCCTGACCCTGACAGGCCATCAGCACACCGAGTACTTTAATTAGAGTTACTGAACCTCAAATCAGAAGGAACTGTGATGAAAAGCTTATAAAAATCTTTTTTTTTCTCCTTCAAGTTGCACTTAGCCAGGCCATCTGAAACCCACACGGTTTTCTATTGTATCAATGTCTTACAGAGAATGGGCCAAATTATATTAGTCATGGAGCAGCAGCTGAGTGCACTTTCTTTTGTAGCTTTCCACAAAGCCACCATCTTCATCTGCAGTGGGAAGGCACCCACTTCATGGCATCCATATCTCCCCAATGACTTTGCCGTGATGTACGTGCAGTGGAATTCACACTTTGTGTGTTTGTGATGTTAAGTCACATTATTCTGGTTTTGCTGCATAAAGAACTATACTTTCTACACCAGGAGGAAGGAACTGAGCAAGTTACTGGGGCTTTGAATCATTTAGTATGACAGAGTAGTATAAGAAGTAAAATGAAATTTATGAAAATGGTGATCTTTATTATTATCTTCATAGTGGCAGTGTTTGGAAACCCTCCCTGGAATGCTGAGCTGTTTCTAAGCCCTCAGTCTTAGACAAGTAAAGGCATGGTGAGACATATGGTGCAATGTTACATCCAAACTGACCTTACAGCTGTCTCTGGAAAGGATGTCCCTCGCTGTAGGTTCCCATCCCCTTCCTCACACCAGCCCAGTTGTTTTTTGAGACCCAGAGTCTAGTTCATGGAGATGACTAAGATGGGAAGTACTTGGGGCATGCAAAAAATGCCCTAGTGTCTGTATGACTGGAACCTGAGATCTGAGTTACAGCCTAATCTCTTAATCTCTGTCTACCTAGTCCCTGTGCACCGCAGGTTTAGTGGTAGGGTTTGGGAACACTTTATTCTGCTGAGTCTCATTACAGGTAAAACACTATGCCCTGATCTAAACATTTGCAATGTTTATAATGTCTACATTTGCAATGTTTAAATGTCTATAATTTCACTTCCTACAAACATTTACCTAAGCCAAGTATAATAGTTTGCATGCATATTTCAGGTATTCATGTTTCCAACCAGGCATGTGCTTTTAGTCTGCGAAACAGTCTTCACTGGTTTGGGTAGGTGTCAACAACAACAGGCTAATGAGTCACTCTCATTACCAAAGCTTAAAAAGAGAGAATAAAGCTCTCTTCTTTTGCTGTGCTAAGCAGCAGGCACAGCTGCAATCTTTCTACCCTCAGTGCACAAACTCATGGTTTTTATTCCTCCACTACAGAAACAACCACATTTACTAAATAAATAAGAACAACACGACTGTGGGGAATGGGCTTTCAGCCTAGGCAAACACTATGGGTGAAATCCTGGCTCTGCTGAAGTCAATTGCAAAACTCCTAAATATCTGCGTGGAAGTCTGGATTAAATGTAATGATGTATCTGCTGGTTTGAGCTAGAAAGGCTGATCCTTTAGCTCAATGATAAATCACTTCCATTCACAGCTGGAGACCATCTTTTTAGGCCCAGACCGGCTTATCTTCTCAATTCATTAATTTCCTTTCAATTTATCAATTGCACATGTGCACAGAAGTTTACACAGGAAACATCTGGTATTCTGCAAATGAAGAATGCTAAATGTACAAGTGGAGAGATGATGTATGTGACATAATTGTGGGGTTTATTTTAAAAGCATGAATCTTGGCATGGTGATATACATATTCATCTCCACTGATTTCAGATTTTAAGACATTTTGAAATGATGAAATACATTATTATTTCTTGTGATGTTATATATGTCATTGTCAGGTCTGGAATTTTTGGCAGGGTGGATGTTGCTAGAAATTGAATTTCTGCAAATTTTTGGGTGCAGGATTTTGCTTTTAGAAGAAATTAAAGAATATACTGAGATAGCAATAAATAAAACCAAGAACTACTGCAGAGCCTCATGGTCATCCTAAACACCTGCAACATTAATCAATAATCACATTATTATTCTGCATCATTTTACAGACTGTGCTTCCCCTGTTTATTTGTCTGGGACATGAGAAAAACAGCCAACCAGCAATAAAACCTCCAGTGTATATGGCTTGATTAGGACATAACAGTGATACTGTACTGCGTAATTCTGAAATGGCTCTAAACCTCACATCAAGGAGGACATACTTAATCTCATCAATATACTGAATTTTCTGCCTCAAAAAGTGTATCCACAACCATTTTTTGCCACACTAAACAGAAGTACTTGAAAGACTTCCTTTCTAAAGGGAACCCCAAGAGACTGAGGATGAGATCTGCAGATGTGAATCTGCCCCTACTGATTTCCTCCTAAATTCAGTCTGGACAGAGAGGCCACTGAATGCAGCATAATAGAAGTGGGTTTAACATTCAATTAGTCTTTATACCTAAAATATTTAGTGCCTTTTGGGCCTTAAGTGTCTGAATCTTTGCTTTAATCTGATCCAGTTTTAAACAAAATACATCTTCTGCTGTCTGTGGAAGATATCCATTTAACCAGGTAGTTCACCTTTGTACCTGTGCAGGAATCTCCCCTTCTGTAACTTGCCTCTCTCTGTCGGCCGTGTGCCAGCATCCAGGCTAAGGACAGTCATTCAGAAGGCAGCTGTGAGTCTGAAGCTGTGCAGGAGATGCTGAAGATGCTTCTCTCTTTAGCTGCCACTTTATTACTACATTGAGACAGATGTACAAATCTGCCTTAATTATATTCAAGGTTTCTGGTGCAAGCACTGCAAGGCTCATTTTCTTCCGTATTTAAAACTGTAAATCCTCAGGCTAAGGATCATCTCGTTCTCTTTAATGCACCAAAGTACCTGGTGCTTTATGAATTTTAATGGCTTTGTTCTCATCATGTGCAATACTTCTGTGAGGTAGGCAAGGACCATTTGCCTGTCTTACAGCTAGAGAACCAAGGCATATGGAAAAGAAATTACCTCAGTGAGGATTGTTCAGAGAAATCTGTGATGCTAGAGGAAATGTTCCCAGCTTATATGAGATCTAGCAGAATGTGGCTTTTGGGGCACTTCAATCAAAGTAATAGCAATGAATCAACACATACCTTTACCTTCTTTTTTCCTATGTGAATTATTGAAATTAACTTTGTACTATGTCCCCAAAAATAAAAGAGTGAATTTTTAGTGGCCTTCTGTGAGTTAAGAAATTAATAAAGGCAAGGTATCAATTTTAAAAAACAATTTAGACTTTGAGTGTTTTATTCAAAAGGACAAAATGGGACATTACAGGAATAGTGTACAATTTAAAATATTAGGTTTGTTTAATTCTGTCTATAATTTGGGGATTCACCTTTGTAAAACAAGATATATGACTCAGGACCACACAGTTTCCATTAACAGTTAATATTTCCACCACATTCTACTGCCATTATCAAAATACCTTTGATTTAGAAGGGTAAATCTTGTTGCAACTTAAATCATGCTACTTGCTTTTGTCACAAAATTTGACTGATGAGATAAAAACAAACAAGCAAACGCCATAAACGTTCACATGAGGAAACTAATCCCAGCTAAACTGGGGGTTCGCCCTCCCCTTTTATGTAAGGTTGACTGTGTGTGCAAATCTGGGCACCAGCAAGTGCAGGGTTCACATACATTTTTAGTCTTTCTCAAGTCTAATCAGACTTGAACTGAATCGCAAGCTTATTCAGTTCAAAAGCTCCAAATAAAAGAATTCAGTGAATACAGTCAAGATCAAATCATGCCTTAAAGCTTGACACACAAATTTGTACATTTCTGAAGTTTACTGAAAGGATAAGTCAGAGCATTTTACCATGGAATATTCAGGATTGCATCCAATTTAATAACAGGTACCTGGAAACTCAATCTGGCTTAACCAAGAGAGGGTTTTTTTTTTTTATATCATTAATGGTTTGAAGAGGATATAAACACTGTAGAGGATTTATGTTTTTGTGGGAATCCTGAGCACTCTTTAAAATCATTTCCTTTCTGTCTTTTCGAGTTAAGGGCTATATTCTATTTTATTAAAATTGTGTTTCTTGTAAATAGGACAGGAGAAGCCCAGTATCTGCTGTAGTTTGGAAAAAGTCCAGGCTGTGCAGAACGAGAAATTACACTTTAAGAAGTTTACAGCTGGAGACTGAATTGTATGCACACACACTAAGATATTTAAGACTACATTAAATGATTGAGCGTTTAAACTATGAAAGAACTTTTTAAATATCTTTTCCTTACATTCATATTTCTTTTGCTAAAAGACACTGTGTACAATGATAGAAATATTTATCTGTCCCCTATGGCAAACTACCATTTTTTACTCATTTCAGGTTGCCAGTTTTCTTTTATCACAGAGAACCAGCCTGGTGCCAGCAGTGTTTTGCACTGTATGTGTCCAGATGTTCACTTCTGGTTAGTTTTTAAGCAGTTCAAACTCCACAGAAGCCCAAACCTGGCACATTTACAAAAGACTCTGAAGCCCCTAAACGTGTGATTCCTATTTGGCACAAAAGGAAACCAACATGGAAAAAAGATCATTCCATGATGAAAACAACGCTGGGGAGATGGACTACGAAGCAGTTTCTGCCCTCTGGTCAGGAGGCCTTAGTCACAGAGGTGGAGGTGCATGGGGGCCACGAGTTAAAACTGCATTAGGAAAGCTTCAACCCTAAAGGGGAATAAATCGTCCATCCTCCTGACAATTGGCCTGGACATCTTCCAGTATAAACGTACACTTCTTATGAAATAACTTTGCCTTGCGGTAACCATAGTGGAAACGTGTTGGGCTTGTCATGCTACCTTTGATATGATTCAGCCTTTTCAAGATTCCTAAATATGTGATGTACTTGTGCTTCCACTCCAAAGAATGATTTTCTCAGAAAGCCAGAGCCCTGCTGGGGCTGTGTCAGGACCTTTTCGTTCAGAAGAAGCAAGGTAAGGAGGTTCACCCTCCAGATCCCTTACTAGAACTGAAAGGCCATGCAACAGTGTCACTCTCAGGACAAATAAAAAGTCCACATTTTTGCAAAATGATTCCACAATGTGAGTTCTGCTCTGATCAGCAAAAAAAAAGACAAGCAAGACAAAATGGCTTAGAGTTGATTAGTGATTTTTGCATTCTGTTAGTATTTTTTATCACAATAATGAGGATTTAAATGCCTCATTAATTCTGCAAAAGCCTTCTTTGGTCCTTGTTGCAGGAGCTACTAAGATTGATACTGAGAAATGCGATGAGGCACTGGAGGTGACTACTGATGTGCAAGATGCGTCTTCCTGTGGGCCCTGAGATAGGTCATTTGTTCAGTCTTGATGAATTCATTTTTGCCCTTGACTTCAAGAGTGCAAACTCTGATGGATGCCGCTGACACCAGCAGGAAGCTATTTGACGCAGTACTGAAGGACATGGTTTAGTGGTTAATAGGTGGTGGGGGGACGGTTGGACTGGATGATCCTTGAGGTCTCTTCCAACCTTAATGATTCTATTCTATTCTATTCTATTCTATTCTATTCTATTCTATTCTATTCTATTCTATTCTAATTTCATGTGTATACCTGTATGACTGAAGACAGGATTTGTGGTTCATTTGGTACAGTAACAGTAGTCAGGAATCTACACCACTGATGATGAAATCATGCAGAGGACAGCAAAAGCAATTTTTCTGTGACTAAGACATTGTCACTGAGAAAGAAGAGGCATCTGATCTCAGCCTGTAGTGAACAGGAACCACAGTGCTGTTCATTCTTGTGCACAGCTGTAAAACCTGGACACTTTACAGTTGTCATGTCAAGCTAGTCAGACTCCATTTACTCTCTCTGTACCCTTGCTGTATAGAGTGACAGGGTAAGATCTCAAACACTGAAGTATTAGAATACTGTCAAATACCCGGTTCTTAAAACAATGTTCTTGCAAACTCAGCTACGCTAGTTCAAATTGATAGCACAGTGTCCAAAGCTGTTTTATGCCCAGTGCAAATATAGGCCAATAAAATATTACGAGGACACACATGTAGCAAAACCCCAGTCTGGTGGCTTTAATTCCACACCGTGGGAGACTGCAGCCAAACACTGTCTAGTGTGGCAGGGATTAGGTACTGATAACATCAAAGTCTGAGAGCAAAACCAGATTGCTGCTGCAGAGCACAGAGTGCCCCAGAGGGAATGGGTGTTCTGAGTCAAGGAACCAACGTCTGTCATACCTGTGGCTGCTCTTACGCTAGAGCAGCTGGCCTAATTTTTTATTAAAAAGATCTACAAAAGCTGAATGCTATGAGTTAACAGATGTTGTAGCTGGGACTTAGAATGAGTATTTCAGATACTTAGTAGTATAACCGCAACCAGAATTTGGCCTATTATTTCTAATAGAAGTTATCCAGCAGCCATCAAACCGGGATGTTATGTTCTGTGGACAACTCAGAGTCAGCAGCCTTCTGAAGAGAGCAAGAATGCTCCCACATCCTGGGGACAGTGCCAAGGCATGGCCTAAGCTGTAAAATGTCTTCCTAACACAATTCAGCTTCCCAAAACAGTGGAAAGCTAGAGGAACAAAAATGAGCAAATAGTGTTAATTGGTAGGTTAATTGCTGGGAGACAGTGGAGAAGGAAAGAGGACCTCCCAATTCTGGCAGTGGTAAGGTGCTAAGTACTCCTACGTGTAATGGGAAACTGCACCCTCAGAGCTGCTTCTTAGACCAGGTGGTGTCTATACTTGATACAAGTCTTCAGGATTTTCTTCAAATTCTGTGACGATCAAATTGCAGAACACATGTTGCCTTAGTCATACATACACATTTCTGTCTTGATACATCCTTATGTCTGACTCCCATACAGAGTTAGGGAAGGAGTCCAGTATTTGCTAGTAGAATGAACCAACCTGTGCATCACAGCAGGATGTAGTCAAAGAAGGTGTTTAGTAGGTCACTTGTGCATCTATGCTGCTATTGCAGAAAACGCACGCCAGGCATGCTGTGCCAGCTGTGGCTCAATAGCTCATGGTCTGTAGAAGGTTCACTGAGCTTATATTGAAGTTTCATGCACATTCACTCTTTTAGCCTGCGTTGAATGCTCCTGCTCTGTCAGGCAGAATTCCTGAAACAGAAGATGCTCTGGGAAATGTTCTTCCTCAGGGAAGACAATATTTAGATCTTAATTTTTTATGTAACCAGAAACCATATGTCTCAGTTTCTGTTTTACAGTCACATCCTTGTCTTAGACCTAAATTTATCTATGTTCCACACCAGCCTCACTTGCTGATATTTGCTATATTTAATTCCCTATTATTATGTGAAATTATTTCTGCTAGGAATGCTGAATTGTGTCACTGAGGTTAGAGAGAATGTTGCTTGTACTAGAGAAATGAATCCCAGATTACTTCAAGTTTCCCGCAGTATTATTTTATGTCCTGTATCTTGTTAGCAATCTGAAAGTAATGAAAGAAATTTAGAAATGTTTTATCTCTTTAGCTTTCTTAATTGAATAAACACAACAGCATTTATAGGTGGTGACAGCAATGAGTAGCTCAGCTTGAATTATTACTTTGTAAGTACTAACAGTGTCTTTAATTCAGTATATGTCAGTGATAAACACAGTGCCTGTTCTGAGTAGAGAGACAGTCTCACTTTATGACCCTGATGCCAGATCCATGTGAGTAGATCTTTATCTTGTCCAGAATTGCAGTAAGGTGGTAGAGATCTGCAGGGGCCAATCTGATGGAAGGCTGGATGCCTGGAAGGTAGGTGGGCAGCACAAGGAGAGATCAACAGGCTGCAACACCCTGCCATTCATTTGCTAAAATGTTTGGGCAAATGCAAGTGTCTGGATCCACTGCTAGATTGAAGCTCACAGGCCAAAGCTCAGGTTTGGTGGGTCAGAGACCCACAGGAGGTCTGCCCCAAGGTAGCCAGGCTGGCTGGCAGCTGTGAGGATCCCACCAGCCTTCCTCATCCCAATTCCATGGTAAAAAGTCAGTTCCGCCCCACCCCCTTCCCCCCAGTCTCACTTCAATCTCTTCTTCTGAAATGTTCCCAGGAGATCCCTGCCAAACATTCAGCTTATGGTTGGAAATACCAACATGCATCAGAACATACCCCTAAAGCAAGAATTTCTCAAGTGTTTTTCAAGAGGTCTGACTGAACCAACAAACACTCCCAGTCATCTCCCAGCTCTAGGTCACAGTTTGATACTTTCTTCTCATTATTTGTTCTTAGTCCATTAGTGTTCTTATCCACAAATTGCTCTTTTGAATGTTTTTAATTAACAAAACTAAATTTTGGCTAATACTGGATTTTTTCAATCCAAGTAAACCAGCTTAAAACAAAAAATAAGCTGAAGCTCTGGCAAATGCATTCAGGTCAGCCCTTCACTAGATAAATTGTGTAGCTTTGGTAAGGCTAGTCTCAAAGACTGGATCACAGTGCATAAAATATTAAAAAATGTTGGGAGAATTCCAGTATCCAGTATTAAGTGGGTAGTTGTAATTCCTGCAGGATAAAGAATGATAAAGAAACAAAATGCTTTAATCCTCCACAAATTTGTCTAACATTTAATCTAGCTACTAACCATATGATATTTCCTTTCTCGAGCAGTCTTAATTTGTTCTTAATTCTACTAATTAGGACTATAAAACGAAGGGAGAAAGTGGAAATCATCAACAATTAAATTCAGCTCATACATGACATTCATATTCAGAGCTGTGCAGGAGTCCTCAGTGTAGGTCTATGCTTTCAGAGTATTTCACATTCACGCAGCAGGTCAGAGCACAGTCATCACACTAACACTGTGCACGCCCGTAGCACCTTTCATCTGATCATCTTGAATTTAATACTGATGAAGCCTTTAACAATCTGGAAGCAGAATTCCCTTATGAGGCATAATAAGGCAGTAACCATGTTTTCTCTCCAGTGCTTCCCCGTCCTATAAACATCCTCTCCGTCTTCCCTGGTCCAGCTCCATCCAGCTGTTCTTCAGTTAGTCCCCTGTGTCAGCCAAGCCCCGGGGTTCGGACAGAAGGTTGTGTCTGCATCTGATAGGAAAGTGATGCACAGCTGCCTGTTGTCTGTGTCTTGCTTTGGCTACAGAGTCGACATTTGAACCAGAGAATCATCAGCTTTATGGATGATTTGCAGCGAAAAGCCAGTGCTTTGTGCTGTTGTTACCAGGGTGAAAGCTCTGTTGATGGTAGCACAGCACTCAGCTGTACAGCACTGCTTACAATGGTGTAGCGAGTGTTGTTCATTGCTAACCACACCACCACACAGTATCTTCAGTGTCTTAAGCTAAATCATTCCAATTAAATAAAAGTGTGTACAAAGGGACAGCATTAATTTAACTACATCTTGCTAACCTACGATAATTTCCTTACAATGAAAAGGTGGACTAGATGACCTTCCAACTCAAACCATTCTACAATTCTGTGATTCTATATGGTCAAAGCCGCTGTCCTCTGCTATCACATCCCCGCAGCGCACAGCCATCATCACACCTGGGGCTCTTAAGCAGGATTAATAAAATGGAAAGCGATGTTGCAGAGTACAGCACAGCTAGTGTACGCTGTCGTCTTGCAGGAACGCCAGGTAGCAGGTCAGGTTGCAAGGAGCAGGTAATCTGAACTGCCTCACCTGCACTGAGGTGAGGAAAAGCTAGGACAGTTAAAGAAGAGTAACTGAAGTGCTGCACACCAACCTTGTGTCTTGTCCAGTAGTAACTTGTCTGTGGAACACTAGTTTGCCCTAAGGCTCTAGCCTTACCAAAATGACTAATTATGCCTTTATGTGGCTTGTTTGCTCTCACACAGAAGGCCAACAACCCACACACACACACACTTTCAATCTTCTATTTCAAACATTAGACAGCTACCCTTTAATTAAAATTCTTCTCCCTCTGTTTACCCTGAAAAGGATAATTAATTATCTCTGTGTAGCAATTGCTCTCAGTGCCTGATGCTACTGAAACAGATTCTGCCTCATAATTTTAAGTGCGACCATAATGTCACATGGCAATAAAACTGTTTCTTGTAAGCCAGTGCTGCACAGCACGCTAGTGCTGCGACTCCATTAGCAGCAAGCATATGCTGCTGCTGCAGAAAGGAAAACAGGTCTGAAAAATGTCTCAATTCAGTATGCATTTAACTGTTCCTGTGTATAGCAATTCTCTTTGGAATGTGAATGGGCTTTTCACATATACTTAGTTGTTGTCCTGTCTTGGGGCTTGAGCTGGGCTTTGAATAAAACATCTTTTGGTTAGAGAATTCAGGGGTTTCTCCTTGCATAAATATATGTATATGAAAGCATATAATTGGGTCATAGGCTGTCACTGTCTTCTGCCCATAGGTTCAGAAGCTTTGGGCTGAAAAGAAATCAGTTCTGAAAATGATCCTATTAGAATCATCACACAAATCTTGATTCCCAAATGCTGCACAGAAATATGTGACTTTTTAGCTTTTTTTGCCCAATTATTCTATGATTTTTCTTTGAAGCCTGTAGAGGGTGTGCTCTCCATTTCAAATTAGGGTTGAATGTCTTTCTGCAAAGAAGTAACGTAGCTCAAACTGAAGTTATAAATTAGCTCCAGATATTACTGGGTGAGACGTTACAGGCTGAGATACACAGAAAGTCAGAAAAGATGACAGTGAGAGTCCCTTTGGAATTAAAAATCTATCAGTCTCACTGCAGATCTCTCAGTTTATGGTCATTGCCTTCCTCTGTAGCTCAGCTGTGAGCAAAGATGAAGCTGTTGGCTTCACTTCAGACTCTTGTTCTGAAGTCCTAGAACCATATTAAAAGGAAATTTAGCAGAGACTGTACAGCTGTAATCTCAATTCTTTTAATCAGGAGTGAGATCCTTTTCGAAAAGCAAATTGTTCTTGACCAAACTGCTGCAAAGTCCACATCACTTACGATTTTAGTCATTAAAGTACATCAGGAGGTTCTACAGTTTATGAATTATCTCACAGGAGAACTTAAAAGTCTCAGAGTAGATTACAGCACCCAGAGGTCTCGGGAATACATCCCCGAACACTGATGCTGCCTTGAACAGCTCACTATCTAAGTAGATAAGACAAAATATTCAATAAAGTAATATTCTTCTCCCCAATTAGCAGATGGTGAAGGAAATTATAGCAATTATGTTGCCCCAGTTACAAAATGGAGATTGTGGCAGAGCCAGAAACTGAAATTAGAGCTCTTTGGTCTTGCTCCAGGTATTTAGGAGGAAGTCCTAAAACTTTAATTCTGAGGAACTGTCTCCCTGTTGAGCCTTGCTCAGTCAGGTACAGGTGTATGGCATGAGTGGGAGAGAGGGGCAGTCTTCTGCACCCATCCAGCCCTTGATCTCTAGGAGGGCAAATAACCAATTTATCGTGGAAGACCCAAGACACAGTAAACAGAAGTTGTTTTCAGTTCCATAGAAATTATTCTTTTATTTGTTCATTTTTAGGAACATGTTTCCAGCCAATCTTGTTGAGGCCACATTCAAGCAGGTAAGTGGCTATATTCCTTTTACCACTGATGAAAGAGATGTTGCAGCATCACATAAAACAGGTATTTTTTTAAAACAGAATCCATACACAGACATTGCATATTACTTCAGGTACTGTTAGTACCTTCAGCATTTAGGAATTGATGAGTCCCTGCCCATTAGCCTCAGCAGCCTTGGTATCTGAAGGCAAAACAAACAAGCATAAAATGCACAGTGTGACTAGAGAGTAGACAAGCACACCTATGTCAGCTCCATCTCTACCCGAGGCCAGATCTTTGAGGAACTTGAGAAGGGTGCTGTAAGGAAGCAGAACAATTTATGCCAGTATGCCTAGAGCATGGTTTCTCTTGTCACAGGACTGCAGTCACAGAGTAGCTGGAATCTCTTTGAGAGCGCACAGTAACACCGTGCAAAGGAAGAACAGAACACCATGTCAAATTAAAGCAACAAGATTATGTATTTGTGAAGAATCTAATTGCTCAGATTGAAATTTGGCCAGGAAACATCATCTAAAAGTTCTGAGTGAGCAAGGGGCATGGCTATATTTATTTCACCTGGGGAAATATTTGATGGGAACCTTACCTCTGATGAGGCAGAGAGGAGGACACTCAGAATCTCTAGGGAGGTATTCCTGATTAGTCTTATAGGGAATTAGCTCTGTCAGAAGATGGTGTGTTTGCTGGACAAGGGTCTGATCACTGGAAACTCTGTTTTTCTTATGCTTTTCCAAAAATTCAACTGTTTTTACAGATTTTAGCAGCATAGGGACAGAAGCTGTCATTCTTTTCATGCTTGTCCCTTTAACACACAGCCTTGTTGAAGCAGAGCACGTAGGAGGTCTCATTAAACTATTAATTCCTGCTGGGATATTATAATAAAAATTATTTTGTTTTCTTTCAGTATCGCACCAAGAGTATTCCCATCATTAAATCTAACAAAGCATCATCTGAGAGCACCACTCGTCGCATTATAATATATGGTGTCCAGGATGAGAACGGATCAAATGTCCAGAATTTTGCCTTGGATATCACTCCCCCTCCTGAAGTGATTTACAAGTCAGAGCCAGGCACTAGTGACGGCATGAATGTGCTAGGGATTGTGATCTTCTCTGCCACAATGGGTAGGTTTCAGACATGTTTGGTTTGCAATAATCCAAGTATCCATTTAAGAGAAAACGATATGGTTTGGGTTGTGTGGTTTCTTGATTCATCTTTTTTAACTGCTTCTATCTAAACTTAGTGGGGAAGAAGGAAAGACTCTTACAGAGCTGTTCTCCCAACCTTTCAAAGACAAATCTTTAAAGTCCTAGATGACTTTTGTTCCGTACAGTTCTGTTTTCTGTGCATGCACTTACACTCTTTTTTGCTTTAATTTTTTTCTGGATTGTCTTGAGCTTTTATTTATGAACCATTTTTTCCTGACTGTAAGAAACACTAATACAGTGTGCTCAGAGGAGGTAGGGATTACTACACCAGGTCAGATCCTGCCAATATTCTGTTTCACTCTCTGGCCAGTAGCAGAAATCCCAGAGAAAGTTTCAAGAAATTCTGAGATAAACAAATCTGTAGCAGACAAAATTTCCAAATCTCAGGAAGTTTTTACAGTTCTAACGCTCAGAGCTCCAGGTGTTATAATACAGGAACAAAGAACTTCCCACACTGCTCTTGGTTCAGGGGGCATCGGGCTGAGACAGCCCCCAGTCTCACGGCCGGATGTTTCAGCCCTGCAGCTGTCAGACCAAGAAAAACCTGCTCCCAAACTGAGTCCTTGGCTGAAGTTCCCTCCACAAAGCAGAAAATTACTTTAGCCCTGGAATCTTCCCCATCTGTTTTTCTTGCCCAATTTTAGTCACATTTTACCGCATTAGTAATGTAGAATATAACTGTCACTTATCTATGTAAGAACACAGTTCAGATTATGAACCTCAGTGATATCTTGATTAAGTGAGCTACAGACATATATTGTTTTATCAGCTTTAAATCTGTGGATCTTCTCTTTGATTGAAACTTCTTGATTTCATTTTTGCTGTCTTGCAATGCTGATAGTTAAATACCATCTAATTGCTTATCACAGTGGACTCCAAGAACTTCTGTCTGGCTCATTTATTCAGTTTCACTTGCTAGAGGAACTTAGTGGTGCCATGTGTGTTATATTATGTTTATGGATTTGGAAGAAGGAATTTAAACAAACATGCCCTGGTTAATCATAAAGTTCTGATGATTTTTACAAGAAGATACTGATCAAACTTTCCTTATCTACATAGAATCATAGAATGGTTTGGATTAGAAGGGACCACAAGGATCATCTAGTTCCAAGCCCCCTGCCATGGGCAGGGACACCCTACACTAGACCAGACTGCCCAAAGCGCCATCCAACCTGGCCTTGAACACTGCCAAGGATGGGGCCTCCACAACTTCTCCAGGCACCCTGTTCCAGTGCCTCACAACCCTCACAGTAAAGAATTTCTTTCTAACGTCCAATCTGAATCCCCCCTCTTTTAGTTTAAACCAGTTACCCCTTGTCCTGTCACTACACTCCCTAAGAAACAGCCCCTCACCAGTTTTCCTGTAGGTCCCCTTTAGGTACTGGAAGATCACAATTAGGTCTCCCTGGAGCCTTCTCTTCTCCAGGCTGAAGAGCCGCAACTCCCTCAGCCTGTCCTCGTAGGAGAGGTGCTCCAGCCCTCAGATCAGCTTTGTGGCCTCCTCTGGACTTGCTCCAGCAGCTCCGTCTTTCCTGTCCTGGGGGCCCCAGAGCTGGATGCCGCACTCCAGGTGGGGTCTCACAAGAGCGGAGTAGAGGGGGAGAATCCCCTCCCTCGCCCTGCTGGCCACACTATTTCTGATGCAGCCCAGGACACTGTTGGCTTTCTGGGCTGCCAGCGCACACTGCCAGCTCATGTTGAGCATTTCATCAACCAGCACCCCCAAGTCCTTCTCCTCAGGGCTGCTCTTGATCCATTCTCTGCCCAGCTACATCTATTCTTGGAAGTTAATTTGTATTTGGTATTTAGTATATTATGGTTCACACCAGCACAAGGTGGGTCAAAAATCAAGTCTGGAGTTAGCAGATTTCTGTCTTTTTCAGTTTCTCCAACGGGTGGTGTTCCACATGCAATGCTGCTGGAAGTTGACTGTGCCCCAGTTTGTAATATTTTATAGTCAATTCCCGAAGTACAATGTCACAGCAAACACTATTCCAGCCAAAAAATATCGGATATGAATGAATTAATTACATATGCTTATTAGGATCAAGGGCAATTTTATACTTCTGAGTACAGAAGATCATTCATTGTTTTCCCAGAACTGAATGTATTACTTTTACCACATTTCTAAGTTTTGTTGGCCTGGGGCTCAAGAGATGGAAGCCGAAAGCTGGTTTCTTCCCGGCTGATGTACAGAAAATGTACTGCCAGTACTGCCACGTACAGCATAGCCCCGGCTGCTGGGTCCACTGTGACCGTATTGCCTATAAACAAACATGAGACACCAAACCCTCTAAATTTGTCATCTGCCAGTGACTTAATTCAGACTGTCATTTTGAACAAAGGATGCAGCCCAGCCTTAATCGCTACCTTCAGCTTTCTGCACCCCCCCAAAAAAATGGAAGCAATGAAACAGAAGAGATGTGGTTTGAATCTCTGTTAAGGAAGAGCATCCTTCCAAAGTGTTTATTTAATGCAAAGAAGGGTATACAGGCCTTGCTGCTTTCTAACAGTTTTGATGGCTTTGGTTGAGTCTTATTTGCAGGAAGGGCTTTTTACACCACTTTGGCATAGAAAAACAGCATTAGGGTGGGTATGAGTTCTTATTACAGCTTATTTAGGGTCCTTGAACAGCATCAGAATAGCATAAACGGACAAGAATTTAGACTTGAGCTAACTGTCTTTTCCTTTTCCTGAAGTGGGAGCTGAATTGCTTAGTAATCTCAGCCCAGGAATAAACCTGTACATGAATGACAGGACTTCTTTGCCAGACATGCATTAAAATGGGCAACACTGGACAGGCAGAGTATGAGGTCAAGACACATGGAAAGCCTTGATGCTGGGCTCAGCTGTGACTAGCTGTATTACCTGTTCTCACACAGTGTGCAGGAATTTCTGTCAGAGATTATCACAAGTGGCTAAGTGTTGAAACATCTGATCTTTTTGTCTTGGAGGAGCACACATTATTTATTCTCTACGAGAAAAATGTTTGCACTGAAATGGAACTTGGTACACCAGGGCTGCAGACAGAAGGCCCCAGTCTTGCCTGCTTCTCTGTCTGTCCCCACCAATAGCCACATGCTTAGGCAGGACAGTGATTTAAAGAGCAAATTTCAGTTATTCCTGTCAAATGAAAGAGAAGGCATTTCTTCTTTTTTGGCATTATATAGAATTAGAAGCCAGGACTCTTGTAAAATTGCCACCGACCAGACTAGAAAAGCTGAACTATATTTAATGGCCTATTATCAGAGATGAGCAACATACTTAATAGAGGAGTGTTGTTTCTGATTTAAAAGTTACAGCTTAGATGATTATTAACAGGCCTACAAATCCACATCTTGAATGCACTGTTATTGTGAAATCCCTGGATAAAACAGCTGGGAGCCTCCCTCCCTGCCTCAGGAGGGGATTGCCCTAGAAGCGGTGCTGCCTGGGACCTGGCGCACAAGCGCAGTCGTGGGCTCTGAGGGACAGAGTCCAGGCTCCTGCTCAAAGCAAGGACGCTGCGTATCCAGAACAAGTGGCAGCACGCACCCCACTCATACCCCGCTGCTATCCCATGGAACTCCCTTCAAAGGCAGATAGCTTTTGAAGTGCTTCCCTGAGCAATTAACTTGATCACTTGTAATCCTTTCAGGAAGGGATGGCAGAAAATTGGAAAATTATTTATATGCATTACTGGAAACTAACACTGTCTGGAGAATATGTGGTTAGGTGACACATCCCAGAGCTGTATTCTTTTCCTTTCAGAGCACTGAGTGCACACAAATAGGTTTTCTTTGCTGGTTAGTCTGCATAGCAAGACTTTTGGCTTTTCTTCATGTGAACTCACATTTACTTATCTCCCCCAAGTTTGCAAAGCCTGACTGATGATGAGTGTTGGTTGTTATTATGTAGGCAGACACCTACTAAAAGTAGGATGGGGACCCCCTCCCCAATATTAACTGCCCATTACCAGAACACACCTCAATACTGGCTTTGCCCCAGGAGTGTCTCATGGATGCTGCCCAGTTGTATGCAGAGCACAGTGGTAAGGCAGACTGCAGGCAGAGACAGCTCCCTTCATTCAAAAAATGTTTTTCAGTTTGCCTTCCATGGATCCCTCAGAGCAGGCATGCTAGTAGGGGGTAAATATACAGCACAGAGGTCTATACCACCACAGGAAAACTTTCAAGGAACTGCAAATGAAAAACCACCAAGCTAGGGGAGAGTGCCCTGTATGGAGGGCACAAGACTGTGGCCTGGCTCCCCCACACTCTTGTGTTTGTCTGTGTAAGGTGAGATTTCCAGGCACCGCATCTGTTTATACAGTACGAAGATCTACATTCTTCCAGTCAGCTCCCACTTAGTTCACTTTGAACTACAGCAGGGAGGAAGAGCACTGGGGCTTTGCATGAAGGCACCTGAATTGAACCTGAATGCCTTTGTTTGCAGGTATAATGTTGGGAAGAATGGGGAACAGTGGCGTTCCTTTAGTCAGCTTTTGCCAGTGTTTAAACGAATCTGTCATGAAGATAGTGGCAGTTGCTGTTTGGTAAGTAACTGTTTCAGTAAGAAAATCAATTTATTTATTTTTTTAAAGAGTAAGAAAATTTCAACAGAACATGTACAGAAATGGCATAAACTTATTTCCAGGGAAATAAATGAGGGTGAACAGTCCTTAGCTGTGTGAGGTCTCACCATTTGAAGGAAGATACAAACACACATATCCAGACCATGGCTTGTACTGTCATTTTGACAGAGGCACCCTATATATTACATCCAAACAACGAAACATGGTATAGCTGCGTGGGGGGGTGCTGTATGCACTAGGGTCACTGCCAGTCAGGCATGCCAAGAGGGATTATGATATATCTAGCCCACAAAAGGGAGGAGAGTGATTCTGTGCTCAAGCTGGTACTTCCATCCCTTACAGCACTGAAATACTAGCCTGGCTTTAGTTTGCTCAGGAGAGGGCCATGTGGTGTGAGTACAGAGATGTGACTGTACTGTCATTAGTGTGGTTGTTGCTAGCTTAGCTATCTCTGCACTGAACAGCACGGTGGAGATGATATATCCGCAGTGCCTGGCACTCAGGATGTCTCCAGTCAGCAGAATAGCCCTCAATGAACCATCTGACCATGACACTTAGGAAATGCCTTAGGGATCCCACTACCAGCACTCAGCCTTTGTTTCCAGCTACCTGGTCGAGTCTGACTGAACTGGGTCAGGGAATGATCACTTGGTTAGATGGGTCCAAGGGGGCAGTAATTTGTGGAAGGATGAGAGGGAAGGAGCAAGTCTCTGATGATGGCACAGCTTGCAAGTAGAAGATGGCTGGATGTCCCCAGATCTACTTTTATTTATTTTTTAATCTGAAGCTCTTTTGGCACCTATGGCATTGTGTCTAGCCACACACAGAAGGACAACAGTTTTGATAAAGCATCTATACCACATCCAGTCCAGAGAGGGTTCAGAAACAAGGTATTTTTTCTGCCTATCTGCCGCAAATCAAACTCCCAGGCAGTCCAAGAGCATGTCTAATGCATATTGCTATTTCTCCTATGTCTTCCAAAGGCAACATAAACATTTACTTAACAGCTTCCAACTAAAATCCATGAACAGCTGCATGAGCACAAGCACATGAGCAGAGCTTAGGATTCCTTCCCCCTCTCCCCAGTAAATTATCTACCTTAAGCTAAAAAGTCAGAGCTGCCTTTTGAACCAAAACATTTTAAAGTCATTCCTGACCCGCACCATAACCTCAGCTGTGCTGAGGAGTACCCCCTGCAAAAGATTGTTTAGCCCAGTGCTTCAAACACACTCCTCAAGTGTGAGAGAGAGGAGCTTACCCTCATAAAACCAGGGAACCCAGCTGTGCCGCTTCCAGACGGGCTGCTGTTACTGCACTGCTACTGCAAGTACAAGGATTTCCCGGGATCTCATACTGTTTGATGGAAGTGAGATATCTCCTAATAATGACTGTCTTTCTCTTTTTCTCAGGTATTTTCCATTTGGAATTGTGTTCCTCATTGCTGGTAAAATCTTAGAAATGGATGACCCTTCAGCCATTGGGAAGAAACTGGGTTTCTATGCCATTACGGTGGTTTGCGGCCTGGTGGTGCATGGGTTGTTCATTCTGCCAATGATGTACTTCTTCATCACCAAGAAGAATCCCATTGTTTTCATCAGAGGGATTCTTCAAGCCTTGCTCATTGCTCTGGCCACATCCTCCAGGTATTATATGCTTTCTAGACAGATGCAACAAAATTCTGTCTGGATCCTTACTACAGTTTTCTCTTAGGAACAGCATACTATAGCTGTACTGGAGCAGATATATTTGTATCTGAACAATAGCCTGTATCAAATTCACTGGTATATTTGTAAAAGATGTGTCTTTCAACATTTGGAAGCTATGTCTGGGAGCCAATGTTTGTCACACTGTTTTCCCTCAGTTTGAAAAATATTGGACGAAAACGCTTTTTCTTAGAGGACTAGAAAGGAAATATTTCCATAAAAACAAACATTGTGCTTCTACAAAGTTTTATTTATATATATATATAAGGGACACACAGTTGCTCCAGACTTTATTTATTGTATTATTGGAGAACCTCCTAGTTCAGTCATATGGAAACATTTTACCCTTTCTACTCATCTAAGGCTTTGTTTCTTGGTACATCAAGAAAGGCTGTGGTTGCAAGCTATTGCTCAGCACTGGGAAAGTATTTAGCTGCTCTGCTCAAGGAATAATATATTTTGCATCCTTTTTAAGGAGAATGTACAATGAGTTTTGACCATAGCTGAACAAAGGTACGGTGAAAGTGGGAAACAGCTTGTGAAGCAGTTATAAAAATGACTCCCAACATGGATAAACAGATGCGTGAGCAGTGCTTGAAAGGGCTGGAATTGACTTGTGTGGAGTGGAGACAAGAACAACAACTAAAATAACATTTCTGTGTGGTAAATGTCATGAGAACACAGTTTCAAGGCATCTGTGGCTGGAGGCTTGTTACTCTGAAGTAACAAGAGCAGCTGTACCTGCCACTTTTTATGCATTAAAAGAAGCCATGCTACAAGTGGAAAATGCCAGGTAAATAGGTCTCTTCAGCACATCTTTCATATTCATTATTTCTGCTGTCAACCATAAAGGAAGAGGACTAAAGAAAGGACAAGACACCTTTCTTTCATCTCTCTTTTGCTTTTGGATTTTTAAAGTTGTTATTGTTACTTTACAGAGAGTCTGGAAAATACTAAATTCTTCTCCAGATTTTGAAATGATGACAGTTAGTGACAAACACCTACCTTTATCTACCTAATTTAGACTTCAAATTAGTAATTAGTACAAAATCAATGATAAATTAGGAACATATAATTATAAAGAAGCATAATGAAAAATTAAAAGGTTTTATTAACCCCAAAATATTTATTCTAATTAACAATAATGACTGAGGAGTACTTCATCTAGTTATACTGAAATACTGATCCCTTCTTCCATCTTATAATAATTTCTGTAGTAAGTTGAGCTCTGATGACTAATATATCCTTTTAGGCAATAGTATTGTACCAGCTTCTTATCCCTTGTGCCTCTAATCTTACTTTTCTCCATAACTTCCCAAACTCCTTGAGGAAGAATTCACTTAATCTGTCCTACAATGGAGTGACCCACTTAGAAATAAAACGCATTTGTAATTGGTGGGATTACAGAAGGAAAAGGCAGGAATTACATATAGATGAAAAGTTCTGGGAAAGCAGTCAAACAAATACTGATTTAAATAATTTGTTTAATAGTCTCATAAGGGCTGTTATGTAATCAGCACATATGGCTTTCCATAGGGCATCATCACTGATAAAAAATTATATGAGTTTTGCAGAAATCTGGAACTCTTACGCTAATTATCTAAGTAAATAAACACATGGAGAAGTAACTATGCAAATTCCCTGAACTCAGATTAGTTGATGTCATTCATTTTTGCTATAATCTTCTGCAAAACTATTTTTTTAACAAAACATTACTTAGCAAGGCAGTAATTACCATCACTGCTAAAAGAGAAATAACCTCTATTTTACTGAAGTGACAATGAAACTGAAGTGACAATGAAAAGAGAAAACTTAAGTTGTACTAGACCCATGCCAGACTTGGGAAAAGAGTCTAAAACTTTTATCGCCAGCCCATTGGCCTCATTAGGCTCATTATAGTTCTAGTGAGGTAGATAAGGTACTGGCAAGGTAATTTGGAGGAGGAAGGTCAAATGCAGATAGCTCCCATGAATATATGTACAGTGGTTAGAGCAGGAGTAAGCAGATCAAAAGGAATGTATAGGAATTAAAAGACAGGCAAGGAAGAATGATTATTTCAGTACATGTGGAAGGTATTGGCTTTCCACTGTGTTTCATTTTACAAGGTGTTTTCATATATAACAGTTTGCTCCAAACCAACCTATAATGAACGACATACTGTGAAATACAAAGTCAAGAAAAACTCATGTGCTGGGTGGTGTTTTAAACTCTAGTTAGGCTTAAATAATTAAGGCAAGCTTTTTTATTAGAACAGAAAAAGTTTGTAGCTTGAGATGTCGTCACATCCCTGGATTCAAGTAAGATGCTAATTTTGCACTCAGAGATGTCAGTGTTGGAAAAGTCTCATCAGGTTCACATTTGACACACTTGACTATCTGCCCTGCTCCTCTAAGAATTCTGTTTCTGAAGAACTCTTGCTCAGGGGTTTTAATCTGTGCCTTTCCATTCATTCTCTCCTTCTAGAAAAAGAGATTTTTTTTCTCTAAAAATCTAACCTGAATTTTTCTCTTTTTAGGAAAAAAATAGAAAATTTTGCTCCTCGTTCTACCTTTAGTATGTATAGAAGAGTTTGTCCTTTTCTCTTCTTTGTTGTTAATAAGTAACAAAAAATAACCAACCTTTTCACCAGTATAGATCCCTTTATCAAGGGAGATGTAATCAAGATTTAAAAGATAGCACACATTTCCACCGTTTTCAAACACAGATTACTTTTCTTAATTTTCCTTATTTTGCGTAAGCATTGCATTTTGATTTTATACCCAATTTACTAGTCCTTTACTGGTCTGGCAACTTTTGGGGCTAGTACTTCTTTAAATTGTGATCTCCCATTCCTATCAAGGCAGCTCATTGTTATCTCCTTACTCTGTCTCTAGCTCAGATAGTTTCAAGGCACTTTACTCATGATGGTCCCTCTTTGCAGTTCATAAAATATTCAGGTTCAGGTTGCTTGTAGTATATTTCGAGGTGAGAGTGCCCACTGACAGTGAGGAATACACGGGCAATTAATCTTTCCCTTAAACCTGTGCTGACTTCGCCTCTCCTGGGCTCTGACTCCCAGGAGAGAGCCCCTCTGCTGGGGATATCGAGTACTTTGAGATAGCACTCTCTCCCTGTCCACTTTGCAAGGAATAATTACATATTTATAGACCCAGAGAGGGTGTAGTTTGGGAACAGATCTATCTCTGGTACCAGCTGGCAGCTCAGCCTGTCAAGAATCACCAGCAGGACTTGCTACCAGATTTAGAATCTTTATTGTCAGAAGCTAATGTACCACCAAAGTTAACGTGTGTCCTGAGGAAAGGCTCTGAGCTTACGGATTTGGGGCTTGGACATGTTTGATTGATTTAGCTCTGTTAGCCCCTTCTTCACAGTGTGTATATTTTGCAAATCCAACACAAGCCCAACATGGTTTTTAATGGTTTTCTGCTCAAATAGCAGTGCCTTGTCTAGAGATAGCTGAACTTTTCACCTTCGTTACACTGAAAGGAATGGATACTGCTCATAACTGAGCTGTTGCCAAAAGAACATGCACAAATACTTCTGGCTGGACAGGAGAGCTGCTTCTCCTGACAGTCAATACATCTGTATTTGGTTAAATAAGACTTGCCACAGGGGCATTATATAACACTCATAATCTGGGTATTGGATTTTCAGATCATCTTAGAGGAGAACAAAGAGCTGGTTTTAAGTGTACTGATGTGTCTCTTGGAGATGTTTCTGTGTCAGTTCATGTCTACAGCTAGAGATAGAAAGCAAGCCACAGATCAGTGCCCTGATATTCATTCCAGGTACTCTGCACCTGTGAAAAGCTTTCTTTTTAAGCTAAAAGTCAAACTGCAAGAATCGAAAACAATACCGTGTACAACACCCAAGAATGTAACACAAGGGAGCCCGAACGCCCCTAAACAGCCATCTCATGGCAATGATTTTATTGAATCTGAACATTGTTTCAACCCATTTCCCTTTAGCATTCTCAGTCCCCCTGTATTTCTCCAGAAATCCCAGGCACAGCAATATTTGGTTTGCACAGACACTACTGGAGAGGCAGGGACAGAGAAGATCTTATTCTTTTGGTGCATCATTTAGGACACAAAGAGCTTGATCTCTATGACTAGCACCAAGTCCTTGCACCAGGCACCTGGCCAGTCAGCCCCTGAAGCCAAACCCTTGGCCCCACTACAAGCTGGCTTTGGCCAGAGGCATCCATAGCAATGTACACAGCTCCTCTTTACTACATCACTAAACTGTGTACTGCACATGCTGTCATCGCGCACCTTGCCTTGCTCTGTGGTGTTCAGGCCGCAGAGCTGTAGATTCTGACTTGCTGCTTCTTTCCCCCACATTGCCCCTGATCTTGTCACCTCTTATGGTACCAAAAAAGCAGTATTTGGCCTACAGGCAAAATTCTTCTTGATTTTAGCTTTCCTCATTCTAGTGGCAGGAGGGAATTTTATTTTCTAGGTTATCTTTCCGTATCATTAATGAATTAAAGCAGCATCTCCTCAGTGGTACATCTCATCAAAAGAAACAATTTTCATCTTCTCTGAAGACAAACAAGTTTTTCAAGGGTTTTGCTGCTTATGAAACACTAAGATCTTGGCTATTGCACAGTGTAAATTAAAGGCAGATTTAGCAAAAGGGAGATGAGATCAGTTTGTTGATTTTTTTTGGAGCAAATATCAAAATGCATTTGAATGATAAGATAAACAGCGCAGGCTGAACAGCTGTTCTTCCCTGGTGACTAGCTGTCTTTGTGGCTCACACCAGTAAGAGCTTGGCCTGATCCAGCATTAGCTTATGCTCAGTCTCTGCAGCTGCAGCATTTTATCCCCAAATTGAGATAAGACTCTAAAAATGTATTTTTAATTGTAAGAGTTAGTGGTGGGAGGCAATACCTCTCCTCTTAGCTAAAAACTTTAGGACAGTTTTTAAAAGACTTAACAGATTAAGATCAGTGCTTTAGAGTATTTTTTCCTCCTAAGAAATGTTACACATCAAGCTTTTGCGTTGCTGCTCCACTGTTTAACACTAGATAAAGCAGCTTAAAACAAACTTCACCTAATTTAACTGGAAAGACAAATTAAAGTATTTATTTGAGATTTTTTTTCTTCAGGCATTGAAATTATATCTTAATATAAAACAAAAATGACAGTAGGAATGTTGCTTTTTTCATTGCCACCTGTAAGTTATCAACAGCCAAAGCCTTAAATAAGACATATTTTCTGGTACGTGCCAGACGATACATTATGAGTAAAAATGAACCATCATTAAACAAGACAACCTCTCCTAGGGTACTCCACATAACTTTTGTCACCTGTCAAGAAAAGTTAATTCAGATTGAAACAGGTGCTGAAAGAATAATCAGGGATGTAAAATAGCAATCTCATAAGAGAAGACTTAAAAAAATCTGATTGGGTCACTCCAGGCTGAGAGGGGACAAAACTGATTTCTAAGAATATGTGTGTTAACAGCTGGACTGTTTTGTGCAAGGAGAAATGCATAAAGTACACAAAAGCAAATTTAGTATAAATTGAAAAGAGCACATCTAGATCATAAAATAAATTTCCCATCTGAGCAGCGAGTTCTGGAGAGCCTTTCAATAGGAATAGTTAGGACAGACAGTCTACTGGCTCTGAGATGCAGTGTCATGAATTTGAGTGAGACTGTATGTAGTAGTTGCCTGTGCAAAGAAGGTACGAGAATCTGTGACCTGGAAATTTACTGCCTTTCAGTATCTTGCACAATGTTTTTAATCAGCATTGCACTTATATTCTGCTCATTTTCTTCTTTATTATAATATGTAATAAAGAACGAAACCAACATCCAGTTATATGCCCTAGAAATTTTACTTCTAAGAGCGCAAAATTAGAATGAAAGAAACACCTGACTGTGAGATAATGCACAAGTTTAGAAGTTGAATTCTGGCAAAAACAGTGTCATACATTCCATTTACAGCACTGGAAACAGATACAGATTTTGCTGGCTGTGCCATTGGTGTTACGGGATTGTTTTTCACAATGTTTGTCACATCTCAATCAAATCAGAAGATGTCAGTCAGTTAAAATTTGCACGTTTCACAGCTCAGTTCTCTGCCCTCAGAATACATCTAAATTTAAAATTCTGGTATATCAAAGTGCAGGTAAGGTGGAAAAGGATTTGTAAGGTCACTTTTTCCTCCTCTTTTTCCTTCAAAGAAATTACGTAGGGGGTTGTTACAGACAAACCCAATGGGCAGGGAAAGACTGTCTCTAAAAACAAGTAACCCTCCACTTCTAAGGTAGGGAGTAGCTGCAGGGAAGGAAGGCAATGAATCGTAAGTTTAGTAATTGCTTCCTGGCCCTGCCTGTAGTTAAGAACATATAGAAGTGTTACTGTGGTGGTCTGCTCCTAGTTACACCTACACTGGGGGTTTCAGTTCTACATTATCTGTAACCCCAGCCCCGCTCTTTTATTTTATGAACATTTTGTGGTAAATAAGACACAGAGAATTTCAGTCATTCACAGATGAATGTGTAAAAAGTGATAGGCATGCCCAAGGGAGAAATTACATCTAATGTGTAGTTTTGAGGGTCATGCTTTGCTGTGTTTGTTTTTAGTAGTAAATATTGATTAAATATTAGGACTACTGGAATGCAAAAGTTGAATATACCCCAGCAGCCTTCCAATATCTTTTAAGATCTCACTACCATTATAATTCATTGCCTAAACTGGTGGTCTAATTACTGACAATATGCAGCAGGAACTGGAACAATCCATAAGGGCATTTCTATGGCATTTCCTTCCAGTGAGTTAAGAGGCTTTCTTGCTTTACACCTTTCCTTGGTTTATGGTTACTCTTCCTGTTTACAAATGGCTTTCTATTTCAGAAGGCTTGGAAGGAAACTTTCTTAGAAACTGTGAGTGCACAATGGTTTTCAGAGATTTTACAAATAAGAGTGTTTTGCATTTGAGTGTACAATACTGCCTTTGCGGGATTTCTGTCCCTTTTCTTCAGAAAGAGAGAACGATGGTTTTAATTTTGGGGAAGCAAAATTTGCACTAACTCTAGCATTTATACATGCAACTGTCTTTATCCCCCCTCAGGCAAAGGACTGAGTTACAAAGCGAGTTACACATGCAGACAAAGGAATGGTTGGTGTAAAACTTATCCTGCCTGGAGAAGGTTTGCAACAATTTGTTCTGTTCCCCAGAAATAAAAGTAATTCAATGTATGCTTTTCTGCGCTGTTTTTCAGCTCAGCCACGCTGCCTATCACTTTCAAGTGCTTGTTGGAGAATAACCATGTGGATAGGAGGATTGCGAGGTTTGTGCTGCCTGTGGGAGCCACCATCAACATGGATGGGACAGCACTCTACGAGGCGGTGGCTGCCATCTTTATTGCGCAAGTGAATAACTATGAGCTGGACTTTGGGCAGATTATTACTATAAGGTATAAACTTCAAATTCCACTTCAAATTCCACATGCTGCAATTTGCTTGTCTTGTTGAGTCTGACACTCTTACGATTCTTGTATGCAGCAATATTCAGAACAAAACTCATCTTTGCTGTTACCAAAGGATCCATTCCTCACAGGATAGTTATTTTTAAGTAATGTAGAGATCACAGACTGTACAAAGGGAAATTGCACGGGTACCATTCAACAGAAGCACATGGACACAAGGAAGCATGTTTCTGTTTGAGGATAACTGTCCAATTTTTGCTTTTAGGCAACCCGTTGATCATTTACTAGCATCAGAATATTTTACTATTACCGTTGGTGTTGAAAACACTATTTTAAATGTCAGAATTGTTTTCAACTTTAACTCTGGTTTGCATCTTTACATGAGAGGAAAAGGTTAAAAAACTGCAAAACTAGAAGTCCTATATCAGATAACAGGCAATAACGTGTGTTAGGGAGCTCTTTGTCAAACCTTGGATGAATAGGGGAATGGGGAAGGAGGACAGATGCTACTACCAGGGCAGGTTTTCATGAAAATGTCATATCAGTCAGATATTTTTTAAATGTCTTCTCTGTTGCTTGTTAAAGCAGAAATATTCATACAGAACCATGCTGTCAGTGGGTAGTGAGTGCTATAGCTGCATACTCCATCCTTGAAAGGTCTGTAATGGATCCAAAAGACTAGAAGATCCAGCTGAACAATTACTGCCAGAATAACTCCAGTGGCTGCCAAAGAATGCCTCAGGGACTGAAACCTGCAGGTTTCCAGCAGGGAACAAATTATTAGAAAAACATTCGTCATACTCAGAGCCTTGTGCAGCATATTTGAGATCTGCTTACCTACCCACCCAGTGACCTCATCACTGCCCCATTTACTCTGCTGGGCCCTGTCCGTGTTCTTCTGGACTTCAAAATGTTCATAACAAGAGGAGGAGAGTCTTGAAACTAACCCCAGATGACAGCTGGGGTTTACTAATGGACTTCTGTCAAGATCTGTGAGACTAGAAGCAGAAGAAATAAATTGTGCCCATATGAGCTCTTGCTTCAGATGGTTTCTCTCTCTGGAAATTATTGGAATGACCCTGTGCTAAAATCTAGTCTTTTGTGATTTTGAGTTTGGGGATGTTTTTAGAGTCCCAAAATACAGCTCAGAGCATGGGTAGACATTACATACACCTTGAAGTAGAGAATGGTGTTTTGAAAAAATTAAGGAGAAGGAGGGTGATGGTAAATGGATCCTAGGTAAGTTCTAGCTTTCTCTTAGAAGAATGCTATTTTATCTCTTTATTTTCACTGGCCTTATTAAGTGCTAGTGCATAAGAACCAGACAGATATAAAGACAGAAGGAAAATACAAATGAAGACTGGAACAATCCAAGAAAGGAAGAGAAATAAAAAGACTGACTTACAAAAGAAAGGGGTAAATAGGAAATCTCAGTGGATTCAGTACCTTGACCATCTGAAGCCAAAGTCTAACTGTATTCTGAGAGCCAAACCTGTCCCGGATCTTGATAATTTAGGATATGGACATTTTAAATTCAAATATTTCTGAGTGCCAGGATATTATTGCCAGACGGGGAAAAAATGTTAGAAAAATAATCAGTCTACTTTGCTCACTATTTGTAAAATCCAGGTTGACAATTTATGTCAACGTCATTATGTAGCAGAAAAAGAGAGTGAAGATCCTATGCCCATCTGTTGAGCATATTATAGGATGAAACACCTACATTAGGGTAAAAAAATCAATGGAATAGCAGTTTGCCTGCACAATCTTTGTTAAACATTCCTATTTTCACTCCCGATTAAGTTTTGAGACTTTGTGGCCTGAACTGTCTTAGGAGGCAGAAGCAGTCCTAATCAGCTAACCAGTTTAGAGCACTAACTGGAGAACCTTTTAATGTTCATTATATTTATCTGTTATGCAACTACTGAGCTTCTGTCCCTTCTTTTCTATCTATATTCTCCCTATGACAATGCTATTAGGATGTTATACAAGATAACTTTTTCAAAATGTAGTATTTTTAAATCTTTCTTGTTCCCCATCACACCCACATGCACATGTGTTTTTTTTTATTACAGGAAAGAGTTCTAGTTATAAATACCGATGCTGCTGTATTGGTACACTGTACAGCTGTACAGCAAGATACTGGATATCTCTGTCTCAGTTTCCATATGGGTGAATACTGTTACCCTCATTTTCCATCACAGGAGGTTGATGAGACTTAACTATTTGCCAAAAGCTCTGAAATTCTGGATTGATGAATGCCATGGATTATCAGTATATATGCTTTATGTCATCCTTTTACAACTGTCAACATTCGTTTTTTGTCTTTTTTGCTGGACGGCCTAGCTCTTGGAAGGAGCCAGATGGGCGGAAATGAATATATCCAGTCACTTTTGCTCCTGGAAAAAGGAATGAAAGCCCTCTCCTAAAAATAGCATTATGAAAAAAATGTTAAGCCTGTCAGGTCCACTCTCCCTGCCCTGGTCTCCCATTCATTTCTGCTTGCCTGGCTGAAAAAATGGTGTGAAGGTCAAGTAAAAATACTTTCCAGAAACTGAAGAGGTACAGTCACATTCACGCTTGCTTCATATTAAATCCAAGTATTCAAAGCTATGTGCTATGCAAGGACTTCACCCTTGGCCCAGCCTCTTTCTCCTTGGCCTAACCTCTTGGTGATGGATTGACATTAAAGGCCCTAGCCGCAGCCAGCCACGGTTTGCCTGGCACAGGAACTGCCAGTGATGACTCAGAGATGTCTGCTGGGAGCTCTGCTGCCAAGGGTGAAGCAGCAATGAGGAGTGCTGGCAGATTTGTGGCACACAGTGCTGCGTGGTGCCATGAGCCATGAGAAGCTGACATAACTCAGAGAGTGCACAGGCTGGCTGCCCTGCTTTCTCTGCACTTGTGATACTAAGAGGTAACAGAACTACCCCACCAGTGCAAAGACTGCAAAGGTAGAGGGTGAGAATTTAGCACTGGGCAGAGAGTTTGACCTGTTCTCGTTCTCTGACCTGGATTCTGTCCACAAAACACTGGCAATTCTGTGCAGTGGCTTGTGTAAGAAGGATTATGGTTTAGGAAAGTTTCTTGCAGAGCAACCCATCACTGGTAAAGCTTATTCCTTTCTTTCTTTGTTAAAGTATTACAGCCACAGCTGCCAGCATAGGTGCCGCAGGTATCCCGCAGGCTGGCCTGGTGACAATGGTCATTGTTCTGACCTCAGTTGGACTCCCAACAGATGACATCACGTTGATTATTGCTGTTGACTGGGCACTGTAAGTAACATAAAGTGTTTGAAGTTTCTAGTGTGGCAGTGTTGCTAAAAATGCAAATGGTCACCAGGGGTATAGTAATACAAATATACATAAAAGGCATGGGAAGTCTTGCTTGAAATGGTGCTAATGCGGCCTCAGATTAAATAGTCTGGCAAAGTGGGAATTATATTGAAAAAAGACATCAGCAAATGAGAGAGAATCTAAGTGAGACTTGGACAATATGACCTACATGAAAAGGCTGAAGAAATGGAGTTTGTTTAGTCTGAAAACAGAGCAGGCTGAAAGAGGTCACCATGGCAGTTTCTGATATAGATAAGATTGTCCTGAATAGGACAGTAATCAACTGTTCTTCACATTCTCAGGGAGGGAGGATGAAGAAGTACACCAAAGTAACTACCTCAAGTCAGATCACAGGCAAACTTAAGAATTATTTTTATCTAGAAGGATAGTCAGGAAATGGAAGTGGCAGCACCTAGCCGGGATGGAGGATGACCTTCATGAGAAATTTTAAGATCAGGCCAGACAAACATCTGTCAGGTGCAACTCTGGCACCTTGTCTTGGACGAGGACGAGGGGCTGACATTCCCAGGAAACATGGTTTGCCTGCACTCTGCTTATCAGCCCACTGACACTTCAAGGACATCATCCCAATGTAGTGAAGCACTCTGCAAAGAGGTGTGAGCCAGTGCTAAAGCAGGCAAGTACTCCCGCACCACAGATAGCACTCTGCCTGAAACAGCCATGACAGTACAGCAATGGTTTGTGCTGTATATAGCTACTACTACTGTAACTAGGACCGTGATATAGCCAACCTGAACGTAACACTCGCAATACACTGCATTAGGACTAAGAACATCTTCCTTTTATCACAGATCCTGATGCAAATCTGCTCTTTCTGATTTCAGTGCTAAATAGACAGCAGCAAAGTGTAACCCCTGGTGCAGAGCCGTATTTTGCAAGCACAGCCATTCTGTAGAGAGGTTACTTTGGTACATCCCTAATCACTGAGGATCTAACAGCAGAGGCAGAGGCTAAAACTTAACACAATCACAATAAAAGATTCATGTCACCCATGAAGAGAGCCACTTCAAAGATTCACGAGGAGTAGTATATTTGAACTCCTAACTTGTATGTAAATGTCCATAAATCAATCAAACAATTTTGAACAGTCTGGGAAGATGAATCTCGTCCCCAGCTCATTAGCATTTCAGTTAACTACATAACTAGCGTACGCATCTACAAGAAACAGTCCAAAATGTTGGCAACAGAGCACTGGAAAAGGCTGCCCAGAGAGGCTGTGAAGTCTCCTTCTCTGGAGATATTCAAGACCCATCCGGATGCCTACCTGTGCAGCCTAGTGTAGGGCACCTGCTTTGGCAAGGGGGTTGGACTCGATGATCTCTAGAGGTCCCTTCCAACCCCTACCAATCTGTGAATCTGTTAAAATATTTTTTATTTAATCTATATAAAATATATCTCCATTAATACAGTGCAGTTTCATTACCTCAAGATTCTGGGTAAAAATGTGTTACAAGTCCATTCTGTTATATATCCTATTTTATTCACCTTTAAGCCATTGATTTTTTGTAGAAAGAACTGTGAGAAGAAATTATTTACTTTCCTGTTCAGTGTAATAGAACATAATTAATAGGAGTCATGGTGCTGTGTTGTATGCATATTTTAAGACCTGATTTATTTTAAGAGTATTAGGAATATTTTTCTGTGAAGGATAAATAATATCTGCTGTGAGCACCTAAACTTGGGAACAGCAGTTCAGATTTTAATAACGCAGCCTTTCTAATGCTAGTCACTGAAGCTCAACAGTAACTGAAGCACAACAAAATCAAAGTATTTCAAGCTGTCTTACAAAATCCTTTTCCCTCTATATTGCTCGGTTTTCACCCAGCTCTTGCAACATCAACATTTCATTGTTTTTCCAGTACGTCTTCCAGCGTATATGGGAATTATGCTTCTTTTTCTCTTACAAAACTTTTCAAAACAACAGACAAAAAACCTTTGAGGCTATAGTTCCAGATGGTATTAAAAAGCACGCAAGGAACAGACCCAATTTTCTGTCTTTCGTGTGACCTTTCATACAAAAAGTGTATTTCTATATTTCAGCACTTGGTTTCAAGAGCCTGCAGATGCAAAGTGTCAACATGGTTGACATGATGAATATTTTCAATATTAGTTTTGGAAGTACTAGAGTATGGAGAATGCTTAAGGAAGGCCGGTTAGATGATCTCATGAGACTGAAACACCCATTACAATGCACTGCAGGTGTTACAACTCATTTAGGTAGCCATAACATGTATGTGAACTTCATACCTTTAGCTAGTGCCTAGAGACATAAAGAAGAAAATAAAAAGTCTCTCAGCTAATTTGTTAAACACAAGGTCAAAGTTTTGCATCTTTAATTTTGCATCTTTAATAATATAATCTAAAGCTAAAATACCACTGCAACACCCGACTCACGTGTTTGCACTGAAAGAAATGCCACTAGCAGCAGAGTGGCCTCAGTGGAGAACTGTCAGTGATGTGTAGTGTGGTTCAGCTCATGCCTAGTGCAGGCTACTCCTTACACACAGGAACATGGAATAGAACTGGTCAAACAACATGCCAGGCAACCTATTTTCTTAAAAGTTGAAATGTGGTGCACTGTCTCCTTTAGAAACATTCTGTCTTCAGAAGAGATGCTGATCAGAGCCCAAAAGGGAGTGCAGACTGGAGCTCTGCTTATACTGTTTCTTCTCCACCACAGCTGACTCTTTGTACAATCCAAAATTAACAACATAGAATATCTTTCCAAGAATCAAAATTTAATGATCAACCAAGGAAAAAAAAGCCTATACGTAACAGGAAGATCTATCAATATGTGCTGTAACAGTATTTTTCCCTGCTTAACATATTCTTGGGGGAATTTACCTCAAGGCAAAACCCAAAATCAGAACAACAGGAATTAGAAAAATGGATTCAGCAAACAAGTGAGGACGGGGTCCTGGAGTCAACAACCACGTCTAGGTGTAGGCTGTGGAAATATTATTGCTGACATTACTTGCAATTGCATGTACAATTTGGATAACTGCACACACAAATAATCTTTCATGCAGGAACTTTCGTAATAATTAGGCAAGCAACCTTATAAACATTTGCATGCACAGACTACATGCCTAAAATTTCTGAAAAAAGATCAGCAGACAGTTTCAGTTCTTTTCTATATTAAGATACAAGATCAGAAACCTGGGCAGTGTTTATATTGGACCGTCACTGGCTTTAATAAGCCAAACATCTGGAGATTTTTGAACCTCCATTTTATAACTCGCATTTATAAATTAAGTTACCGGTTTTCAGATCTGTATGTTTTTCTTGGAAAAGACGTGATATATTTCAGACTTAAAAGCTGTATAATCTATTTGAAATCTCATAAATTTTAACTAATAGAGTCCAAGCTGTTTCAAGTGTAATACTTGTCTATGACAACCACTTACTTTTGTGTATTTACAGTTTGTATTTTAATAGATTTATGTTTTAGACAGTGGGTAGAAGGTGTAAACAGGGAAGAAATGATCCCACAAATACATAAATGAGAAATAGTGAAACTGTATATATGCAAAGTACTGTCAAGCATACACATTTAAACTGGAAAAGATGATAACTGAAAATGAAGGATCTTTAAAAGCTACTGATAGTCCTAGCAACCATAGCTTTTTCAGAAATGAACATGATTTAAATATGATCAGTGCCTGCTTAGTTTGTGAGTGTAGTTATTTAACGGTCTTCTGAATAATTTTGATTGTATTCTGGACATTCTCCCAACACAATAATCTTAACTAGCACTTCAGTTGCTGAGTTTGGGACCTTGATAACTGGTTGTACAGGTTGCTCTCTACTTTTATTAAGACATTTGCAGCACCAGCCTCCAAATCAGGCCAAAATACTGGACCTTAACATAAAAACTTAACCATGACCTGCTGTGTTAAACCTTTTAAATGATGAAACAACTTGCATGTATAGGGAGGCATAGGTGCTCTAGTTAGCTCAGTTACAAATTAAAGTATGTGACAGCACAGGGCACTGAGCTCTGAAAAGGCCAGAAAACCCAACTGAGCAGTTCAGTAACTAGTAGCTGCCCTGTGCCAAACTCCTTACTACCATTTCTAAACTTGTTAGCTCATAAAAACCAGCCAAACTGGCCTTCAGCTGTTACTGAAGTGATGAAGGCATAGGTATGTACCCAAAGAGCCAACAACTTACCATTACTATTTCATTTTCCAGAGACAGATTTAGAACAATGATTAATGTCCTGGGAGACGCACTGGCTGCAGGGATCATGGCCCACATTTGCCGGAAGGAGTTCATCAAGGATGGTGATGAGGTAACAACGCCATGAGCCAGGGTGTGCCAGCGTGTGCTGTATTATGGCAGAGAACCTGCGAGCTCTCAGCCTGCCATATTTGTTTCATCTTGTTTATAAAAGGTGTTTCAGAGAGAGGACAGAATTGGGCAATGTGTTGCTTAGCCAGATGGGGTGGAGGGGTCCTTTCCCCCCCCACAAAAAGTCACACAAAAAGTCCCTCAAGTTCAAAGCTTGCCAGCCAGCTGTGTCTGGCACACTGGGAGCAGGAAAAGCAGCTGCAATGTCCTGCAAATGCATGAAATGCTGGAACTGAGAGTCTCACACTCAGTACCCAAGTCCTGACTGGCCAGTACATTGTCCTTCTTCTAAAGATGTGACCAGCAACAGAGCAAGGTGACAAATGTCCTTGAGTATTTGTGTGTAGGGGGAGGTATAGGTATCTATGAGTGTGTATATGCATCATTAATAAGCTCACAACAAAAGCAACTACTCTGGGTGTTTCAAGCCTCTGTGTTAGCATAATCTGAAGCCACCATTGCAATAATTTCCTTTCTGAACTAGCACAAGCACATTGCTTCATTCTAGACTTCATTCTCAGGCATCTTCATGCCTTCTACATTTAATACAAATCCCTCCTTACATACTTGTTTTTCTTTCTCTATATCTTGTTCCATACTCCATAGATACCTCTGTATTCTGCCCCTGCCTCCCTCCACTCCTATTCTTTTTTCATTTCCTCCTTGGCGTGCATCATTCAATCTTTCCTTATACCAGGAACTCCTCATGCTCTTTCATCATACCCTTTACATAGGAGATTCCTAATTCCACAAGCCTATCATGGTTAGAACCACCAACCATTTCAGCTCATGGCAGACTCTCACTACCTTTCTTCCACAAAGACAGAATAGTTTCTGCAGAAAAGTTTCTTCATCAGGGCTGATTTTCACAAGGCATGTTGCATTTCTGTGCATCATGTGTAGTACTACAAAGAACAACAGTATTAATAGCAACATTTTATTTCTATTATTACTTCTCCCATTTTACAGACAGTCTTTCTGGTAAATTCCATTTTCATGCCTTCCTGCAACATGCATTTAAAATTCCTGCTCTTTCACGTTTTATACAGAAAGACAGTTCTTATCTTCTCAGGTACTTAGTACCTGCAATGATTACTGATGATGGGATTAGGCCTGAATATATGGCTACACATATAGCTCGCTGCAAAAAACCTAAACATACAACCTAATGGTAAGGTATGTCCTCTGTTACAAAGCCAGAATTGTAGCCTGAGTTCTTGCATAACACAGGCCTCTTGACATTTCATTGCTGTATTTAGAACTTAGTCAGAACTCAAGAAGAGATGTTTCAAGAATATAAAATCCCTCCTAAGGGATTGTTTAGTCATCCATAATGAGATTTTTCTTTGCATCGTGCTCTGTAATTGTATTAAAATATACCATTAGTCTGCCGTACATTTTGGCTGCATAATTTGTGGAGTTAGTAATGTATACCCAAAGGCCAAATTTTCTCAGCTGCAAGACCACCTCTTTTCTCTGCCAGTATTTACGTCTTATTTTCCCCATCAGAACTTCTGGTTTGATTTAAAGGACACTTCAATATTTAACTTATGAATCAGTCAATAAAATCCTCTATTTCTTTTGAAATAGTGTGAACAGAAAAGAGAGGTGTTAGTTTATTGGGTTAGAAGAAAAAGACAGAAGACAACAACAAATGCTTACTGGTCTATGTAATTGTACTTCAGGCAGTGCTTACTCTTGAATACATCATACTGGTCATTGAGAGACCATACCTTTTGAACTCAGCCCTGAAATTCCAGGCTTTATTTACCCTAGTTATATTGCTTTACTGATGCAAGCAGTTATTACAGTGGGTATAAGTTAAACTAGAGTTGTGACAGAATTTGCATTTTTACATACTTAGAGACAGTTTCACTTTATCCAGATGGTGCAAAGATGCTTTAGCGTATATGAAAAACAGGTCCTGGAAGTCTATGGAGGCCCTAGATAATCCCGGTGAATGTAAAGCAGACCACAGGCTTTCAAAGTAAAAATTCCTTTCCTGTTATATACAGCAAACAGTGGCAGTATTCCAAATCTTAATGCTTTTCACATAGGTGCCATTGATCTGTGAAACTAAGCCTATTAACATCCATCAGATTGTGGCTTACCAGAGAAATGGCTGTGTGAAGACCATGAATGAATCTCGTGGACCAGAAACAGTGAAAGGGTTTCAGCACCACATACCCGTACAAGTGGAGCAAGAAGAAAGTCCAGTGGAGAATCACACTAAGAAATCCAACAGTAAAGACCACTGCACTATTGAAATAAATGAACTAGAAACAAATGTGTAACTGCTACACTCAGTGGTATCTCATACCCCAGTGACCTGATACCCAATCTCTACCTCACAGCTGGAAGAGGGACTCTTTGCCTTGAACAGGAAAATGTGGAATATCGCCACCCTGCTTGTACTGGAGCTAGGAGACCAGCTGTGAATGTCAGGAAAGGCACACAGCTTGGAAGAGACATGGGCTTCTTTAGGTGGAAGATTTTAATACTGAAAAATAAACTAATGGACAACTACTGTTTTATTCTGCACTCATTTGACACCACGATAGTATTTGACACTCCTTTGGCTTCTTTTTTTTAAAGTTTTTTTTATTTGACCCTTTTTGATTTTCTAACCAAAGCCTTTTTTTGTGAATCTCAGTAATTATGAATACTGTATTTATGTAGATTTTTTGCTATGCGAAAATATGTCACCAAAACTGCTGTCACTAATTTTGTCTAATATTCGCTAAATAGTAGAGTTTGTGCTTAGTTTTAGAACAGCAGTAAGAAAATCACACCGATTTCCTGATCTCAAGGGGTTACATATTTTACTAAATAACACTTCAAGCAGAGGTGAAGCAAAGCATGCATTTTTGCAAGAAAGCACATTAAGGTAATTCTGATGAGGAGCCTTCAGAGACAGGCATTCAAGTGTGATACATAACACGAAGAATTCCTAGGTCACTGCAGAGCACAGTTTGCCTTCCAAGTGCCAGATTTATTAACCTTTTTTTAACCTAACTCTTCAGTAGAGTCAGTACCGTGCACATGCAGTGGCAGAGGCAATGTGAGCCCTAATCCGTAAGCACTGGTGCTAATGTGTCCTCTCTCCTGTAATCTGTAGGCTGTTCTACTGTAAATATGTACAAACCCAAAGCTCAAGCTCTTGAACCATATGCTTCATCCTAAGGGTAAACTGAACTCAAACTGGAACCTGACAATGCTTAGTAATATTGGGGGTTTGTGAGGAGTTTTCTGTGGAAACTGGCCTGCTATTTCTCATAATCCAGTGGTTGATCTACATTGACAATTACTCCCTTTCCACTACCTACTGAATCTTTCAGTTACAATAAAATCTGCTGCGTATGTTTCTAATGTTTGTGATAGAGAACGTTTTTAATAAACCTGCCATTTCAAAAACAGGCTGTCTGTGCACTTCTGCTATTAGTGTCTTCTTATTTCTCTGCCAAAATGGAGAGTGGAAGTGAGGAGACCTTTTGAAAAGTTGGGATTTGATCCAGAGATTACATACTAGTTCATATCAATACACTTGACACATTATATTTAGCTACTTGTGGCATATCAGTTTCAGATAACTTGTGGCTGGTATTATAATATGCTTCTCTCATCTGCAGAGAAAAAGGACAATTTCTGCGCTCATCAGAAGCAGAAGTGCCTCATGCACATGATTAACGGTTTTCCTGGGATATGCATGTTCACCTCTTCTTCAAGGGCTTCTGTTCAGACTATTTCTTTTGTTACGTACTAATTAGTTGCCTCAGAGGGCTGTAGCATAGATACTTTAAATCAAACACACATTTGCCTATAATTCCTCAGAAATGACATATTAATTTAAAAATACACACATTTGCTAACTATTTTCCTGATTTGCTCCTAGAGTGAAAACAACAAATACAGAACACAAAAAATAGGGAAGAGCTGAAATTATTCAGAATTATTTGCTCCTGAACAAGTCCTGTAATGGACCTGCTATACAAAGTGCCATTAAAATGAGTGATTTGGGAGAGCTGAGGCTGGCCTGTGCATCTCTGAACGGGCAGAAGCACTAGCTGACAAATACAGCATCTGATACTTTCATGTCAGCAGCACTGGCAGCTCCAGGAGGTCCCCTTCATCCTTCTCCAGCTGTCCATTCCTCTCTGCACTGCCTCCCATCCTCTCCCATCTGTACAGACCCAATTATTTATGAGGCCAGGCGAAGAATCAGATGAGAAGTATTTTTAATTCAAACCAGTTCACATATGTTTTTAGCAGAGTCCTAACAGACAATTGTGTCAACACAAGTGAAGGGTGACACAGGGACAAGAACAAGCAGCCAGGGCTGAAACAGCCTAAGCACATGTGGAGAGGGCAGGACCTCTGCATGCTGATTTTGCCAGCAAAGAGAATGTAACATAAAGTTTCAACTTCACACAATTATAGCCATGTGAAGTGATAGTAAAATCCTGCCAGTCATCTATCACTTTACAGTCACTTTGCATGGTTAGAAATGATGAAGTAATAGGCCAAGCAGATCCAAGATTTGGAATGAGTAGTTCCAAACTAAGAGGTTTTGGATGAGTTTGCCCACACACCACGCCAAGGTGCCATGGTCTGTCAGGCAGAAAGTGCTGCTAGCCTTACTGCCACCTTCTTCTCCAGCCACCTACAACCTCTGGCTAACTAGAAAGTGCAAATCCTTTTGCCTGCTTGCCTGTGACAGCTTACTTAAGTCTGACACTCTTCAGCTTAGTCATGTCTCAAGAGGTCTAAACCAACTTCAGAGCTAAGAAGCTGCAACTTCTACTAGGAGAACTTCAGAGGAGATAAAGCATCAAAGACCAGAAGAAGCAGCCAGTTGTGCTACACAAGTCCTACACCATAACGAACATCACAATTTTGCCCTTTACACTCTTTTGGCAAGTAGGGAATGCGGAAGTCTCATGTGTGAAGGCGTATTTTTATGGAATCCACAGGCTGTTTTGAATTAGCCTTCTGCATTCAAACCCTATTCAGAGACTGTCCAGTTTTGCTTTGCAAATTTGAAATGTGTTTTTTTTTTCTTGGGTTTTCGTTGTTTTTGGGGTTGTTTTTTTGTACATTACATTGTTCGGGTCTTTAAAATGTTAGGTTTCTATCAGTACGTATCTCTCATTCACACTAAAAATTACACCAGTCATGACTTACCATTATCTTTGTCAGTCACTGTCTCCTGGAGTTTGGAGCTACTGTTTGGTGTTTTACCTTTTGCTTTTAGAAACTCTTCTTGGGGCAAGTTTAACTTTCTGTTGATGTTGTATAGGACGCACCACAGCAGCAGCTGCAATGTGAACCAGCTGGGAGGAAGGCAGTGGTCTAGTTTCTCACCTGACCCTTATCATTTGTGGTATCAAATACTGCTAATTAGAGGCCTACTGCAATTTAGTTCTTTGTGCTGGTAAATACAAGTTTCTTAGTGTAGCGTGACCTTGACTGGAGCATCTGACTACTACATTATTTACTAACAACACAAAACACCACTGTTAAGTGTGGAGAGGTAAACATTGAAGTGAAAATATTTTTTACGGTAAGCTTTCCTCCACGTTAGCTATTTTCTCTGACTCATGGTCTTTGTTGTCAAGCAGCTTGACACCTGGTGCGATTAGGCTAGCTGTAGGTTCCATATCATATTTGGATGTATGGATCTGTTCACATTTTCCACTATAATCACACTTTCTTCCAACAAAAATAATGAAGCTGTTGATTATCAAGTTGGTGTGCAAGCTTTGTGTTGGTATGTTTCTCCTACTTTCAGAGCATAAAAACAAACATGTGACCTTTATAGCCTCAAAATTTTATATTAAAAAAATCAATCAACCTACCACTAATTACCACAGTTTGCATGGAAAACTTTCAAGTATATGTGGAAAGAACATATTTCTTAACTGGCAACATTCAACCTTATTTTGAAGTTGCCTCTCCTCGCTAAAAAGAAAGGGAACTTAGCCAGTTAAAGTATATTCAAGACACACTAAGAGAGAGTGTTGAGAAGGGAGAGATGGTAATTAAAAAAGGTGGTGCATTATATAGAGTTAGTTATGGAAGAAAAAACTTGAGAAGTAACTCATAATGATCAGAGACAGTAATTTTATGTTGGTGAACTTGCAACTGCATTACTCTAGAGACACTACAAAGAGGAAAGAAGCCACTGCAGATTGTTGTGGCATAAGGCATCATTAAAGATATTAAAACAGGTTCTTGAGGATTTTGCCAATGCTAAGGAAGTTTTGAAGTGTTGAATTGCTGTAATAAATAATTGTGCAAAAATTAGAACTGGAAGAAAGAGACACAACCAGAGCACTTACACATCCCACTAACTCTCAAGAGCTTTTGGCTGCCAACCCAAATTAGAAGTTTATGGAACTAATACAGTTACTGATTTTCTCAGCTAGCCTTAATTGATGCCACTTAAATGACTTAATTGCAGCTGAGCTTATTTGTGTTACCTGTATATGTATCCCAACATACAAATAAGATGATCTAAATAATTAGCTAAAACATTAAATCATAGGCTCCCTCCCAGCTATACCAGCATTCTAAGGCACTTTGAAAATACAGTAACTCTGTAACATCACCACTGGATGAGATCTCTCAAACATTAATTTTGGTCCCTTTTTAACAACAGCAAACTGATATGTAATACTTTCAAAGCAGACGGAAAGCTTAATCTTCAAGCCAGATGGATAGTCTTGGAAATTACCTCAGTCCTTTCTGTGCTTTCCATAAAAATGAGGTAACTACTAGCAGGAGGTGGTTGATGTGTGCAAGCAAAATGTGTAACCTGGGAAATGAATTGAATCTGGAAAACTCAGGCTGCCTTTGATCTCGCCCAGTACTAAGTACTCTTGTGTCTGTGTCTCTGCTGAACCACCAGGTGCATTTTTACATCAAGACAGCTATCTTTCATTACAGTCACAGTGGCAATGAGGAGTTGCTGGTTTTCTCCTCCAGGCACTAAGCTGGCTGAGATCACAGCCCTCCAGCTGAGGACTAAATACAGTGAGGAGAGAAAGCAATGTAGGTTATTCCACAGGGATGCTACTGCTGCCTATCTTGCAGCGGGGGAGCACATCTTTTTGCAATCATAATGGCTGGAAAATGTCTGACTTTGCTGCATTTGAAAAAGAGGCCACAGAATAGACAAATGTAATGCATTCATTCACTGAGGGCTGAACTGCAAATGAAATACAGGCATTAAATTTCTCAGTTTAGTCTATGATTTCACATACAACTAAGGAAGCAATATATGCTCAAAATTACATTTCTCAGTAAGTACTTTGGAGCATACTGATGGATGCTTCTGGAATTTATAACAGTATTTGTCCCACAAAGCCCAAAATAGATGAGATTAATGGAACAGGAACGCTGGTCACTGCTTACGTTCAGTTCATTATTCACTATCATCTCAGATTTCTCATGTGATCTCATGGTCAAGTGACCACAAGAATGCAGGGTTTGCTTCCCGTCTGTAAACTGGGAAAAAGCAGGTTTCTAATTCCAAAGAGTGTTGCATGGTAAGGATAAATCAGCTGAAGACTGAGACAGTTACATAACACATTAGGGGGGACTCATATGATTACCTTGGACTAGCCACTTCTATCTCTCTGGAAGCACAGGATCACTACCCACAATATTCACAGGAATTGCCAGGCTCCTGTTTTAAGTGACAAAACCTCAGATTCCATAATTTATAAAGTAGCAACAGTTGCATCTCCATTGCCTAGAAGATTATATATGGGAATGTATTTGGCACAGCTGAGACTTTTGGCAGATTTGTGTCACAGGATATTTCAGCTATTTTACAGGCTGTCAAACTAAAATCATAGCAGTCTGTTACTAAGAGAGTGGTATTTTGGGGAAGGAATAAAGGCGGCTTCAGGAAGACAAGATGGTGTGTATTGCTAGGTGAAGAGGCAGAGTGTTTAGTCACTTCTCCTGCAATAGAATCAAACCTCCTTTCCTTGCTGGCTTCAAGATGAGAGGGTACCAGCAGCTGGAGATGTAGGGATGGAGCAAGCCACCCCTCTCCTCACAAAGCTTCTGCTTGCAGACTGCCACTAAAGACAAAGCAGACAGGTCTGCAGGTATTCACAAGCATCTGTGACTCACTGACCCTTCGCAGCTAATTCTTGGCTACCTCTCACTCACTGAAAACTATTGGAACAGACTATGCAGTTAATGGAACAGCTCTTTTCCTCCTATTTGTGATAAAACGAAAACTTATTTGTACTCCCATGAAGACTTAGGGTGGTAGGGCATGCTGTCCTTCCTTCCAAACCAGCATACAGCATTCAGTTCAGTAAAAGAACCAGCAAGTATTGTTTCGGAAGTGTTTTCAATTAAGTCCCTACAAAACCCTAGACTTCCCATGCCGCTGGGTATTACAGATGTGCTCAAGTTAGGTCACAGTTCTGCTTTTCAGGTTCCATCATAGGCATTCTTCTTTTGTAAGGTAGAGAGTTCTGTATCTGTTGCTTTAAAAGAAGTCATCTTTCATCACAAAGACGTATCTGCATTTCATTTAGAAATGAAACATATGCTTGCATGTGTCCACACACAACGCTAGCTGAAAGTCAGGATTTGACCCACCACATGTAGTTAATTGTTGCTTTTGAACTTTCCTAATACGGATATGGTATCTCTAGCTTTCCTTTTTTTTTTTTTTTTTCCCCCAAAGAATGGTATTTTAATAAGATGGAAAAAGCAGGGGAAGCAAAACAAGAAGTGTTTTCTGTTCACAGATATCTCACATTACATCTGCTACAAATACTGTATGGGCTAGATGGCAAAACCAAAAGAAAAACAAGACTGACCCTGAGATGTTTCATTATGATTTCATTGCTTCTAGTGGTTTTATTGGGTTTTACCACTAGGCTATTAAAAACATGTGGAAATTATACAGAACTAAGTCAAACTGAGTATTTTCAACCCTAATCTTCCATCTTCTTTTCCATTTAAATACTTTAAATAGTTCTTTTATATTTCATGAGTTTTCCTGAAAACAAACTTTTAAGTACAGAGATTTGGGTAGTCTGTATGTTATTGATAGTTTAATCAATAAATGTGTGATCTTTGTTTTAGAATAAATCATCCAATCTTCTGGGGTTTTTTAACAGAAGAAAGAATTTATCTAACGTGAAATCCTTCTTAACCAAATATCAGAATGGACAGGAGGGTATCAGTCCAGCACTGTGGTCGGAGCTAGCTCTAGCAGAAAGTTCGAAAAGGAAGTCTGAAATTTTTCCGATGGAGAGAATTTGCACTATGACTGCTCGTTCTCAGCTGTGCACAGGACTAATGTACAGCTCCATACTTACTGCACAAGTAATTTCCGTATCTCCAGAGTAAATGTCACAAAAGGTATTAGATATTATCTGCATTCCAGATGTTTTGTTTGTCCCCTCTCTAAAAGCAGGTGGGAACAACCTGGAAGACTGACTTTGGTTATTCCTGCCTGGTTTGGCATTCGAAGATTCACTTTGGTTCTTCCTACCTGCTTTACAGAGAGGGTAGGAACAACCAAGCAGGTTTTTCAGTGCCAAATCTTTTAAGCTGTGGATGATGAGAGTGCCTCGTGATGTAGCAACTCTGCTGTCTTCAGCACATCAGTAAAGTGCTTTGGATTTTACCCTACTGCTGCATTTAGAATAGAATAGAATAGAATAGAATAGAAT
>VWZZ01005754.1:395198-421976 GCA_013399095.1 Psophia crepitans
GTGCTCCAGCCCCTTCACCAGTTTTGTTGCCCTTCTCTGGACACGCTCCAGGGCTTCGATATCTTTCTTGTGGTGAGGGGCCCAAAACTGGACACAGTACTCGAGGTGCGGCCTCACCAATTTGAGTGAAACAGCCCCAAAAGAGAGGTTGACCATAAAGAAGAAAGATCTAGAGTGCTATATAAATAATCAAAGTTAATTTCAATCCTGTAGAAAATATATACCCTAAGTAAAGATTTTTTTAAAGCTAATTTCTCTGATGACTGTTGACAAACATGCAATTATCTTCTAAGTAACAAAAGCATGAGTCATTTCTTGTCTGCAACTGGAGCTGAGAATACTGCAAATCAATCTAAATCTTTATTGCAACGTTCTCAACAGTATCATAATCACATGCTCAAAACAGATTCTGGAACTGCTATGGGGAAAACTTGAGATAGCCTGTAGAACTGTGCATTAAAACAGCCCTTGCCTGATTCAAAGCCATTTAAAGAAGGACTTTATTGACAGACTGTTTAATGTCCTTGGACACTACTGAAGAATTTTTATGGAAACAGTTTGTATACTGGATTATTAGAACACATTTATCATCCACTGCATCCACATATATCTCGCAGCTGGCTGACTTTACAATAGCAGTATGAATCAGAGCTACAGGGCACACCAATATTTTCCTCACTAAAGGAAATGGAGTTCTTGAGGGAATTTACTCACTGTTCTTATATTAGCAACATAATAAAGCAATTACAATGATCTCCATAAATTAATCCCATTAGAGAAGGAAATATCTTGAAAAACCAAGGCTAAATTCATATTATATAAAACACTATAAATGTTTTAAGTTTTTAGGACAACTACTCCCAAACGCAGGGATAAAGACTCACCAATATTACAGTATAGAGTGAAATCAATTAATAGGATATATCATAGAAGCTTTCCAAGAGACTGTTTCCCATCAGATATGTTAGTTGTAAGATGTCTCTTTATTCTTGTTACTTTTTTGTACGCAAAATTTGTAAACATATTCATGGACTCGGTCAACACGGTGACAAACAGCATTGCAAACTAAATAGTATTGTAAACTAAATTCTTACTGAGTATCAGTAATTACTGTCAAAAGAAAACAACCATAAAACTTCAGTCAGACCCCTTCTGCCTCCCTTCTCTGCGTGGACCACCAGGGAACAGAAGAAATGGCAGCTGTGTCCCAAGGAGGAGGACACGTCTGTTCTCAGCCACTTTGTTATTGTATGTCCATAGCCTCCCTCCTGCAGATACCTAACTTATGCTACTTCAGATCCTCAGCCTTTTCAGGAAAAAATCCCCTCTATCCCTCTTGCAAAGCAGCAGAAGAGGAGGAGGGGGTTTGTACCACAGATGCCTTAGGAGCTGGCCTGTCAGCCCAACTCTTCAGCATCTGCAGAAGTTGGAGGATCCTTTCCCCAACAGCCCTTTTAATGGACAATCCTATAGTATTTATGGGAAGGAGCTAATTAAAATAATCTCCAAGTCCCCAAAGCTCAGAGGATACAGTAGATCTTCACCCCGGCGTGGCTGGCTGAGCCGGAGCTGGCTGCGAGGAGGGTGCTTGGCCAGCAGCCCCACAGAGATGTGGAGCTGCTGCCAGAGGTCTGCAGTTGGCAGTTCATTAGGAGCTGCCGCTGCTCCCCCAAGGGAGCACTTTACAGACTGCTTCTTGCCCCACCACATCCCCATTCAAATTTGGTCAAAAATTTTCCTTTGGAGCTTTTTTTTTTTTCTCTTAACTCATTTTTCCTTAGAAGAGTATCTACTTACTGTGTAAAGCACCTCTTTTTCATTAAACGTAACACTTAAACCCCGAACACCACAGCATGGTGTGGCAAGGCCTTGACGCAGAGCAGGAGCCCCCTCACCACACCACAAAGACACCCCCAGCCCCTCACCCTCCCTCCCTGGCAGCATGGCCGCTGGTGTCCCCCACAACTCACCCCTCGTGCCGGTCGAGGCTGGGAACTGCCGGTCCCTCAAAGAGGGGCTCGCAGGGCGCCATCTTGAAGGAGGGAAAGCCTCGGCCTTCTGCCACCTGCCTCTCCACAGAGGAGCAAACATGGCCAGGCCTTCTCCTCTCCTCACAGCAGGCGGGACAGTGCCAGCTGCTTTGTGGGGCCTTTTTGCCCGTTCGCGGCAGGAGGAGCCCTCCACTTCCGTGAACGTGGGGAGCAGAGGGAAACAGGCTCCCTGGATCCAGTCTGACCCCTGGCACCTCAGCGTGAGCCCTGCAGCCCCTCCCAGCAGCCAGGGAGGGAAAAGGGGCCAGAACCCCTTGTGGGAACGTAAAACCTCTGGGGAAAGTACAATTATCCTTGGCCTTTTTTTCCCAGAAGTCCCCAAAGAACAAGCCCCTGGGGTTACTCGGAGGGGAGCGATGTGGGGTACGAGCAAGGGAAGGGCAAGCAGAGGTGGGAACAGGGAGGGAACGGGCGCTGGGTGCCCCAGTTCTCAGGAGGGGACACCCATGGCGGTGAGGAGCCCAAAGGAATGAGGACGAGGGTGAGAACGGCTACAGAACAGTCTGTCCACACTGCAGACACTGCCTGGCTACGTGCCCACCATCTGAAATAAAAGCTCATTATCCAGGGGCTATTTTGGTGCCCACTGGGTTCTTTAGAGCTGCATTTGTACTCCTGTTGCTGTGAAAGTTACATGAAAACCACAGTTACATTGGCTCTTTCTGGCCCAACTTTGTAGCCTAAGGAGAAGTTAACTTCCCAACTCTCCTCATTTTCACTAAAAGGAATAACAAAGACCCTGTTCCTGGGTCTGGGTTGGACCTTGGGAGTAGAGGTGCCACCCACAGCCAAGAAAAATCTGTGGGCATAGTCCCATGGACTTATGACTCATCCTCATCTTCTCTCATGGAGCCTCTTACTCCTCTGAAAGAAAGAAACAAACTGCAATTTTGGTTCCACAGTTTTATGTCCAGTGTCATAGGTGCTGATACCAGTAAGTGAGGAATCAAGCCTGTGATTCATTCATCTCTTACATGACAATCAAAAGACATTCCTCTTGTGGGGAGGGGGCGTATTGGAGCTTTTATTGGGGGAAAGGGGTGGTTTTGGTTGTTGGTGGGGTTTTTTGCTGCTGGGAAACACTGTCCCCTTTAAAGGACAGATTCAGTGTGCAATTATTTTGAAATAAACTTGGAAAAGGGTTTCCTAACTCTACTGTCTACAGGATATTCCCCTTTGACTGTAGGTGGGTCTCCTTTGGCAAAGGCTGATATTTAAGAATGTTAACAATGTTTGTACCACCCTGAATTTTTGGGCCTGATTCTACAAGGTGCTAAAAATGTACCTTCGCCCCTGCACCCACCACATCAGGATTCAAAGGGGGTCTGGAGCACCTGACTTCTCACAGAATGGCAGTGTAAGGGACTGAAGTTTAAAGATAATCGAACACTTCTCCATAAACCCATATAAATCTGCATATTTCCAGCTTGTTCAAAAGTATAATAAATTGGTTTGTTTCACCGAAGACTGACAAGACTGGGGTTTGCTGGAGTTAGCTAATTGATTTGAGCTATATTCTGTAAATGTTTTACGAAGAAATCTATCCCAAAAGTCAGTTGGAAGGCTATTTTATTGCTCAAATGTATAACTGTATATTCAAAAAGGTGTTTCTTTGCGATCTTTAGGGCCAAGCTTTTAGTTTTTTCAGGAAGCAATCTTTCCTTCTACGATTCCTGATCATCTTGAATTGTCTCAGGTAGGAAATATCAGCTTGAAATTACTGTCACATGCTATGGGAACCCAAAGGGAAAGAGTAGAACTAGATCATCTCCAGCAGGAAAAACAGATGGTGAAAAGTTAAGCCAACTGTGTTTCCAAGCAAATCCTGGAATGCAGTATGCAAAACAACACGTGTTTCATCAGAAATCCTCAAAAGAAAAGACCATTTCCTCAAGCAGATTAGCTACCTCATATGAAGGACATTATAAGCAAATACGCAGCTTGTCATCCAGGTCGTTTTTCCTTGGTTTCTTTCTTTTCCATGATTCCAACAGGAGCTGAGAATACTCAACACCACAAAACAGGTGAGGCTTTAGCAGAGTATGATGGCAGGCCCTGCCTCCAGACTTGAAATAAAGATGGAAATTTCTCTTGAGGCTTAACAAGTTTTCTCCTAAGACACCCTACACCCACTTATCTCTTTTGCTTCATCAGTCTCACTTCTGACTCTTAATGTGAATAATATACAATATGTGAAGAGTTCTATGACATATATTAAACTGCATACTGTTACTTAATCTTCTGGACATACTTTTGGACACAACTGCCACACGGGCAAACAACAGCAAGACAGAAACTTTACCAAAGCTCTGGAAGGCAGACATACAAATTTTTTATATGTAGTCACAAGAGCAATTGTTTTTCTTAAATCCTTTCTAAAACAGGCATATACTGCAGGCTTCGGCAGTAGAGATAAAATATCATGGGATCCAGCCGTACTTCGTTTTCTCATCCAAATATACACATTGTTATAACATAGGAATAGTTGCATCCAGAATTATTACTGCTGCTTGATGACCAAAACACCTCATATACTGCTCCACACATGAAACTACTGCAAATATCCATCTTGCCTGATCAACAACAGCTTCTTTGGGGTGGAGGAAAAGAAAAGAAGCATATACGTGGTTCACTTAAAATGCAGTGACAAAAACGGCATTCAAAGGCATGTGCTCAAAACAGTCCCGTATTGTTATTACAGATGGAAACAGTGAAGGAAGAGAAACAAGAGAAACAAAAGTCAGCTTTTGTGAGTTCCAGAGCAATCCCTTATGATCCTTGGTCTTGTATAAGATGATTTGGAAGCTTTGGAAAGGCATTCAGGGTCTCTCCCTGAATAAGGCACTGTAACACACTGTCTTCCATGAGTCTGGCCCAGTGCCATGACAGTTTCTGCGTAATTCATTGCACGTTTTGCTAAGTGTTCTCTGTATATCTATATAGATATATACACATAGACATATATGTAATTTTCCATATGTTTCCTGCAAAACATCAGAAAAACAAAATCCATTACATAATGGAACACAGAATTCAGAATATGCTAAACTTAGTACCTGCTGATGTGTCGCACGTGCCCCAAACCAAACCAGAGATGTGTTGATTTGGAAGCTGCATGCACTCTAAGTCTGTAGAGATAAATTATTTCTTCTCTCACAGTTTTCATATAGCCCAGCCAGGAGTTCTAATGTTTGACTTTCCAAGTAGCTTCTGCCCTTTTCAAGCCCCATCAACTTTTCAGTATATCAGCACTATTCCCAGCACTTCCTTGTGTCATCCTCTATGACAAAATGTTGGTTAGAAACAAAACAAAACTTTTTTTTCAAGTCTTAAGAGTTTAGATCTCCAAAAGCAGACAGGAGTGTCTTGAGCCTCATCATCTTTGAACATAATATATGCAAGTGACACATAAAGCAGATTCCTATTCTTCTTGTGGAAAAATGCATATTCATCAAACATTATTCTCCCTTCCTCTTTTCTTCTGCAGCTGAAAAGAAAAGAGGTTCAACTAGAGAGACTGAGTGGCTGGCCAGTTAATGGAATACTGAGTTCTTAGCTTCAGGATTACCAGTGTGGAATCAAAGTCAGCAGCAGTCACAACCTGTAACCGGCCAGAGGCCTTTCACTGAATCTGGATGGACTGAGCAATGAACCCGCACCAAGACTTCTCAGTAGCAAAAGCACAGGCTGTTGTCAGAACTGGCTATCCTGGACCAGGCACCAATCGAGTCTTGCATACTGTCTCCAAAAGTGACCTGAAGTAGATATTCTGTCCGTAAGAAACATGCCAAGTATAGTATTATCTTCCCAATCCAAGTGGTCAGTGATTTAAGGACTGCTTGAGATAGAGGTCATAATCTTAATGCCATGTTTAACAGACACTGATGGGTCTACCTTCCTTTAATTTGGCTAATTTTTTAATCCATTTTCAGCTCATACAGTCTTCTGCATCAGTAAGTTTCATAGTTGGTTGTTTTCCTGTTTAACTAGTTGCTTAAAAATATTGTGAAATACCTTTTCATTTTTTGTCATCAGAACTAGTAAATAATGACTTTCATATTTACTTATTGTGTCTGCTGTGGCTATAAGGGGAAGCCACTATGAACGGTCCACTGCCTCTGCTAAAACACAGATATATACTGACTGTTTCATTTTACAAAATAAAGTATTTCCAACCCTTTTTGATTCTGCAATTCCCAGCCACGTTTTAGTGAAAGTCTTTGAGTCTAGGGCTCAGCCACCCACTTGTTATGTTTCGATCATAGTTGTAAATCAGAATTATTTACACAAGAGACTGAGAACTGGGTCCCTGGTTTAACTAAACTACAGTTGTTACCTCCCACATGATGTGCTTGTGTGAGTTCACATTTTATCTCGGTTCTTCTTCCTCTTCCTCATCCTCCATTTCCTCTTCTGAGTCATCCTTATTCTTTGAACTGTTGCTAAATTCAAGGTTCCCTTCAATATCCAGTACCTGTAAGTGCTTTAGGTTTTGGAAGGTACTTTCCTTCAGTGCTCCAACGGCAATCTTATTAAACCTTTAAACAAACAAAAACGCCTTCCTGTTAAAATAAACCTATTTTTATAACCAACACAGAAGCGAGAAGACAAGGAGGAAACCATTCTGTACAGACTCTAACTCTGCACTGACCCAAGTTACTCTAACTTTACACTGACCTACAACAGCACTTTAGGAATACTGAAAAAGGAAGGGAAAGCAGGTTCTGGTTAGCCAGCAGGCAAATGCAGTGACTGAACAAAGCTTGCTGACAGCACTCTGCATCCTCACAAAGGACCTTGCAATAAAATAATGGGAAATATTAAGTATCTCCCACTGCTTTCAAGTTCACTGACCAAGGTCTCAAAGAACTCCTACTTTCCTCCACCCCAGCCCCTCTTCGCCCTTCTATAACTGTATTCTGCAAGGAAAAAAAAAATCATAATATTGGAATTCCTCCTCCACAAATTCTTTCTCTTGGTATTCTGCTTTCTCCTTCCCAGAGAGGAAAAGCATCTGCTCCATAGCCCACACTTCAAAGCGTAACTTGCTTTTTCATGAGATTCTGTGTCATCCCTTGATAGTTTAATTTTTCTCTCACAAAACTCAAAATACTGGTACAAAGCGTTTAGTGGTTAATAGGTGGTGGGGGGACAGTTGGACTGGATGATCCTTGAGGTCTCTTCCAACCTTAATGATTCTATTCTATTCTATTCTGGAAACAAAGCAACATGCAATAATTTTTCATCTGTTATTTGTGTTTCCGAGAATATAAAGAAACTATTCTGCAATTTAAGAACCTCTGATATATACTGCTTGGTTTGTTACTCTTGAACATACTTAAAATCATATTCTGTCTAATATTCCAGATGTATATTATTGCTTCACAGCATTTCAGTGATTAATAGCCTCCCATTAAGAAATATATGGCTGGAGTTGCCTCCTAGATACGTTAGCAAAATAGTTTTGCAAATTCCTTTTTTCTCTTTATATAGAAATATAGAATGTGGTATGTGGTTTCTGGTGTGCATCCAAGCATTCACTAAAATCTCATAAATGTGAGCAGCTGAATAGACAGACTGCTCTAATTTACACCAGACTTTGTAATTTTATTTGCTTGGTATGGAATCATTCATCCAAAAGGTATGATTCAGAACTGTTCAGAACTACAGAACAGTTTAGTTGCATACAGACAAAATAAGGCCATATTTAGTCTTGTGCAGCAGGCAGCCTAGGCTCTTTGAACACATCCATGGGATCAGCTTAATCAAATATTATGCAGAGGTTCATAAATTACTTCTAAGCAATATTTTCAATATTGTTCCATACTACCGGGCCAGGCTCTTGCTTCACTTCTTGCGCTATAAATCTCTGCTTAAATCAGTTACATTACTGTGAGTTTACATGGTACGTAAAAAGCTCAGTATCTGTCACCTATAAAAACAAAGCCCTCATCCAACTGACAGAGTGGGAAAAAAAACAGAAAAGCTTCTAAACTGAGTTACATTAACTATTGCAGTTGTAACTTGTCATCTGTTTCTGACAAGCCATCAAGAGAACGTGCACAACTTCAAGATTAGTCATACATGCCTCACTAGAGGGGGATTTTGTCAAAATCCAGCGCTAACAGACACAGGCGAAGCTGTAGTCCTACAAGTGGAATGTAAACTTCTAGCTCACAGCTGAATACTGGAATATGACATAACGTTAAATATTACTTTCCCAGAATTTCTAACAAGCCTAATCCATTCTAAGAAGCCCAGAAAGGACAAACTCTCCAAAGAGAAAGAGCTTATTATGTATATCCATGTCTCTTCTGAGCAGATGAACATAGGTTCACTGTACATTGCTATAAAGTTTCTTATTTAGAAGTTACGATTTTAAATCCCTTCTAAAAACTAAACAATTATAAAGTGGATGAAGAAGAAAAAATCTTATGTGTTGAAGTGGAAACTTGCCCTTACCTGAGGTAAATCCCCTTTATTTTGGGTGTGGATTCAAATGCATTCTCTGAAACCGTTGTGATCTTGTTGTTCTGAAGATACAGATATTCTAGAGATTCTGGCAGGTCTGCTGGGATAGAAGTCAGCTGGTTGCCAGCCATGTCTAGTGACTGCAAGGAAGAGACAAGGGGTCAAATAAATAAATGAATTTAAATATTAGCAGTGCTCCAAAAAGAGATTTGACAACAAATGAGGTCCCAAAGGTTGGCTCTATATACACACCCCCGTCCTTTGGGAGATTATCCATTCTTTTATATATACATATATATAAATATATACACACACACAACTACAAAAATACATATAGTTTATGCAAAGCTTATCCAGGATTTGTTGTGTTTGAAAATCATCTAGAAACAGGCTTTATTTTTCAGATGGTACTTCTGCTTCAGAACCTCTCCCTTCTGGTGAGGTCAGGAAAATAACAAACGCCATGTGTACGGTGGAAATTGTAAATTGTGAGCCATGCAGAAAGGTTCAGTTTGAGTTCATGGTGGGAAAACTGAAATGATATTTATTCTGACATAAACTAACTTAATCTACCTCTAATTTGCATCAAGGTAAGCTTCGCCATGACAATTCTGCTCCTTTACAGAGCTATTCAGCATCATGATTTCACATGAGACATCATGCTGCTTTGTTTAGGAGTTCCAACATGTCTTTCTCTCTGTCCCCAGGCTTTAGCCTATGCCTGCTCCAAGTGAATTAAAAGCAGACCGGGTTTCAGGTATGCATGAGAATTCCTCGGAAGCTGCTACTGCAAACATTTCACTAGCTGAGGTTAGTGACTAGTTAGAGTTGCACATAAAAACACCTGAAAATATTCTAACATGGAAAATGTAAGAAGACATCAAAACTAAAGGCTGTGATCATTTTTCAGATTAATTTTATGCAAGAAAACAGATCAATAGGAGTGTTTTGTTATCCCGTATTGTAGCATTTTCATAGCACCAAGCTGCCACACTAGTTACACATTATTCAAAGCTACACTTCTGCAAATGATTGTAATGATTTCAGTGGTTTTATTCTCCATATAATCCCAGTCTGGGAAACAATTATGTAAATGTCTAGCTTTGCAATTGCAGATAGTCTTCGGTGATTTCCATGGAAACAGTGTGGACTGAAGCGTATGCTAAGCACACGCGCAATCAATATCTTATGTGATGGTTATTTGTCAAATCCACTCCAGTGCACCAACTCATAAACCAATTGCACAGTTAAGCCCTTAGTGATAAAAAATATTCAAATATACTACCATGGAAATAACTAACAAGTAGTAAAGCTGTTCCAGAAAAAACCCAACAGCCAAAAATGCACCATTAATCTAACAGAATTTTAAGTATATGCTATTATCTTTACCTTCTTTAATATGACCAGGGTTTGCTGGGGAGTAGGTACAACTAAAGGGCCAATGTTTGATTCAGCAACATGTTACTCTGGCTTGAGACTGACGACAAGGGAGTGACAGTAGAATAAGAGTGACATTAAGTAGTTATGAAACAGGCCTTTCAAGAAGGAAAGCTTGTCATTCCAACAAACAGCTAAAGCTGCCTAATGGGTCTCACGACTCATTTTTGTTTGAAAAAAAAAACCCACCCAGGTGACAGTGCCTACATTTTGTTAAGCTACTGCAGTGAAACAATTTCAGCATCTGTATTCTCATCACACTACTTTTCATCTTGGATATATTTGTACATACACACACACACATATAAGTGAGGCACCAAACAAATGCAAAATGTATCATTAAAGTCATGAACCAAATGTGCAGCTGATGCAAACCAACAGCTCCACAGATACCATTGCTGGATTGCTGATTCACATTAACTGAAAAACAAGCTATTGTTTATTCCCAGGAACAACAGAAAGGGAAATGTTCACATGGATAAACATTTGGGTTGTCTGAAAACACACTGGGGCCCAGTGTGACACATGCTCCATCTCCCTTATCCCTGATCTGCTCCGAGATGTACAAACTTTGCCTGGACAGTGACCTAACCATATGCACCATCGGTGGTTGCCATATGACATAGGTAATACCTTCTACTGCAGGAAACAGGCTGTTGCCTAAAAGGAAATGCCGACAAATCCTTCAGCCAGTGTAACAACTTTGAAGGTCATTTTGCACAGCACAAACGTGATTGTTCCTGCCTGCCTTATGGTTTGTGTTTAACTTTCTCCAACAATTAAGCAAATGAGAAGATTGCTGATTGAATCCAGACCTCCTAGCTGCTATCCAGGTGCCTCAGCCAGCTGAGCTGCTAAATCCTACAGCTTGGCCTGTCTGACTGTAAGCTGATGGGGCTTTGAGAATTAAGAGTGTTTTTGTTTATGCATTCCTTCCTCCTGCTGTCTCCCTTCAGAGCTGATCTTAACCCTTTTGGGAAACAAGCTATTTGAAAGGCATCATTTCAGTTTTAATGACAACATTCACTAATGTTTATCTGAAAATATAGGACTCTGTTAGGGTTCAGAAACAAAGATGTCTTTACATTTCCCAGAATTAGCAGGACATGGTGGACTATCACCCTGCTCAGCAGTGGGAGAAACCCACCTCTGGCACAACAGCACATCGTTTCTCCTCCAGAAACAGAAGGTGTAGCACTAACAATGTAAGCCCAAAACATGACAACCAAGCACATGTAGTATTGGTGCTAGACAAATAGCATAGGCAGACAGATGGGGACATCAGCATTACTAAAACAGTTAGAGAAGGTGATGTTTCTACCTGGAGACTGCTGAGCTCTCTCCATGCTCTCGAATAAATGGAATTTACTTTCAGTTTATTGTTGCTCAAATACAGTTCCCGCAGCTTTGTCATCCCAGACAAAGTCCCTTTTGGGATGACGCTTATCTCGTTCTCCTTCAGCTTCAGAATCTGCAAATTCTTTGGAAAGCCAAAGGGCAGTGTGTGGAGATTGTTTCCAGAAAGATCCAAGGACTTTAGTTGCCTCAGTTTACGGAAGGCCTCCCGATGGATCTGGGGACTTCTGAGTTTATTGTAGCTCAGGTTCAGCTCTTCGAGGAAGTAAGTGGTAGCAAAGTCATTCCTGTTTATCTCAGAGATCTGGTTATGGAGGATCATAAGCGTTTTCACTCGCCGGGGCAGCCCACTGGGAATCCTTTCCAGCATGTTGTTGTACAGGTGGACAGTGTGCAGCTTCTTTAAGCCCTGGAAGGCTAACGGGTGAATACCTCGGGCTTTTAATTTGTTATTGTGGAGTAGAAGGTATTCCAGATTCTTAATTTGGGTCAAGACATCTCTGCCAATCACCTTAATTGCATTCTTCTCCAGGTGGAGGAGGACGATGTTTCGAGGTAAACCACTTGGGATTTGTGAGAGGTTGTTGCTGGACAAATCCAGATATTCAAGACTAGACAATTTCCTTGGGAAAGCAGGAAAGAAAACACTCTCCATTTAGATTCTGCAAGGTGAAATGATAACCAACTTCCCCTAGGATTTTACAGTCCTTGCTTTAGAGTCTTTTTACCTGGCACAGCTCCCACTACTACCCTTTTTTGTCTCATGATATAACCGATATGGACAGCAAAACTAGGAGCTCCCATGCTGCCATTAGGGGTTAGGCCTAGGTGCTGCCATCGCTCCCCAGCCACACTAGCAAGAGAACCTCCTAGAGTGCACAGACATCCAAAATGCCACCAGGCTGAGACCTGAGATCAGTTTTGCAGTCTACTCTTTTCTCATTTGATACCAAAGAGGCAAGATTTGAGCAATTTCAGGCAACAAATACCACAAGAAAGATTCCATGGGAGCACCACTAGAACACAGAATTTAGCGCTTGGTTTCACAGAAATGTAGCCTGAGCATGAGTGTTTCTGTCTCTCTGAAAGGGTATATTGGAACTGAAAAGCAGGCCTGCTTCTCAGATGACAAAATATTACTCTTATGAAAAGCAGAAATGCTAATTCAGTGTCCCAGGCTAAGGTAGTGAACTTCTCCTGACCCTCCAGCATTATGGAAGTGAGTCAGGGCTAGAGCTGCTTTGTGTAAGCTACTGAATCTGGATTCCACAGACTCAGTTGAAGCTAAAATAAATCCTCAGACCAGCCACTTATACCAACTGGATGTGGATCATAGTATTACATGCCAGGACTGAGGAGCCCTCTATTCCCTTCTACTCCAAGTCAGTTTCTCAGTTCAAAGAAGACTTTTGATCCGCATGGCACTACATAATCCACTGCAGATGACTAGAAAGTTTTTAGGAAGTGCCTTACAGACTTTACTTACTAGTTACTACACTGCTATTCCAGCTATCCAAGAATGCTCTGAATGAGCAAATACACTCTCTGGGTAAAGCACTTCACTGCTGCAAGTTGTAATGCCTCCTCAGCTCAGGTACATCTCAATAGCACTATACTGTGCTCTACAACCAGTATCATGAGAGCAAGGAGCAATATCCACCGCCTCTGCTGAATGAGAGTGGTGCCTTAGCTGTAGCCACTGTATTCATCAAAATCTTAACAGAAATGGTATGTCCACCATGACCTGGAGGCAGACACAACACAGCTATGGTTAATTACCAAGGGAAGTTTCTAAGAGTGGGGTGCAGAAAAGGAGAGCACAGTTTGATATATTTTCACATCTGAAGACCAGAAAAGTTTACAGAATTAAGTTACAAGCAGGACAGATTATGTGATCTGGATTTTCAGGTGGAACAAGGGCAGCACTCAATGCAAGCAGAAACACAAATGTTAACTTTTTGAAGTGCTAAGTCCCAGGCTAAATTTAGGACAGCCAAAGGCTATTTCTGTTGCACCAGTTTGTAGCAAAGCTTTTGCAGCCATCTGGCTATTGAGCAGCACCAGTGCATCCCCTCCTACTCCAGCAATCTATCTGCACTGGGGTACAGTTGTGCCAGATGAATTTGCAGCTGTGCATCTGTGGCTGTTTTTCAAGTCACCTTCACTGACACATGAAGTGGCTTTAGGGAAGATGAAGGTTTGGCCTTAACTTCCACTGAACTGTGCTTGAAACTGCAAAGTCCCAAGTAACCTCGCTTTTGGCTGGTTTGGAAGAACAGAGACCAGCTTTCAACATCATTCTAGGTGGCCTGTTCCCAGAAGGCACTTAGTACCTGGTGTGCTGGGTCCGTGGCAATCAGGGAGCGATGCAGTCTGAAGTTCAGTGTTGTGTCTTTTGTATAGAAGTATTCTGCAGTGTGAATTCAAACCACGCACACAGACCTTTGCTTTAGAATGGCAGCATCCGAATCTAAGTCTTTTCATACAGACTTAGCAGAGAAACGCATAATGTCATGCAGCTTTTAAAAAACATACTTTTTAAGATGTACTTTTTTCAGTAGATATGCTACTGTATGAGAAAAGATAGACAGACACAAACAGAAGTGCAAGCTACAGATCTCAGTCTCACCAGAAAGTTTCATTGTCCATTCCTTCATTAGTCAAGTAGTTATTCTGTAAATACAGCTCCCGCAGACCTGTAAGTTCACTGAAGGCTCCTTTCGGAATCTTCTCCAGTTTGTTATTCTAGAGTCACCAGAAGCACAAAGCACATTATTTGGCTTGAAACAATATAGGACATTCAGGTTCTGCTCCACTAACACCAGACAATTAAACTTGAAAAGGGCTAGATATAAGATATTTTAGGAGGCATTATAATTCTGCTTAAGAAATAAATACAAATACTAGACTGAAATATTACGACCTATTTTTATTGATTCCTCACAGGCTCTTTGAGCTAAGGAGGTAGAATTTGCCCCCCCACCTCAGACAGTTTTATTTTGTATTTGTAGTCCTTCCACCTATGTGCAAACGTATCATGTAATCTAGGCGACTACCTCTGGAGTTTGCTCAGAATTTCTGGATTTTTTAAGACAGATTTCACCATAAAGAAGAATTAGGCTGGAAGCTGGGAACCAGCCATCCTTCCAGCATTAATGGCATTCCAAAAGGTACAGCTCCTGCAACATAGATTCCAAAATAATTACTGCTATTGCCTTAGTATGGCTTTGGAGTATCCAGCAGGCAGACACAAACAAAATATAAAACTAAATTCCACTTAGCAATTCTATATGGGAATTGTAGGAAGTACAAAGGGATATATAAAACACTAGGAATTATAAAAGGCATCATAAAACAAAGACAAAAAGAGATCTGTTACACCTAAAGTACACCTTTTGGACCCTTTTGGTCATCTATTGGCTGTCTCTCTTTTCTCATTGTCTTGTTCTTTTCCCAGTCAAAATATCAAGCTCAATGTTACTACTGACAGGCTACTACTTGAAAACAAAATGCTCATTTCTCTCCTCAGCTTCTCTGCCCTTACCACAGCTGGTGACAGCAGGGAAGGATATGAGTTCAAAGTGTAGTCCTCAAAGTCTCAGACCCTTTTGGAAGATAATGATTACCTATAAATAGCAATAAAATGCAGGGGACTAGTGACTTTCACACTTTGCAGAGAAATTCCAGCAATTTAAAGGATCAGACTGTTTGCCTTTTCTTCAAGCTGGAGAAGCCTGTTTTCTGGAAGACTTTATTGGGAATTAGCAGTGAAGCCTTCAAGGGAAAAGAAAGCTGGGCGGCAACACAGAACTGCCTAAGTCCAGGGGCTTGATAACAGACTCCAGTTTACATACATCCAAGGAGCTGTCAACACCAGGAAGAAGCGGAACCAGGACTCACCACTACTGCAGCTCTCCCATTGTTAACAAGGCTGAGATCTCTAGCACAGACATGATGAAGTGTTTTTATCAAAATCAGATGACACGGAATAAAAATGCTGGAGACTAGTTAATGCTACAACTTCTGCTATTGCAATACTGCTGGAGAAGTTGTAGCAGTAAAGAATCACTGATCCAAATTTTCTCTGTGTTGTCTGAATTGCCAGTTCAGTAGCAAACAAAAATCACTGATGCTAGGAAACAGTAGCCTACATGAAATGTGTTAGTGAGCAAACCCAGTACAAAGCGGGTAAACAGCTGTCAGGAAAAACACCACTGTCAGTGGCAAACTTAACTGGGAGGCCAGTCCCTGGATGGGCACGGAGAATGATCTACCTGCGCTTGCTAATAGGTATTAACATCATTATATGCAGGAAAGAGACCAACAGTGGCACCACACAGGCATTTGCAATACATTCCCCTGAAAACACAGAAAAGCACTTTTGTACCCTGTGAGCATTCTGGTGTTTGCAAAAACACACTGTTACTTCTGAACAAAAAAGGACGGACATGGGAGACAGCTACTGTTGAGGATATAGCAGACAACACTTAGATGGACCTGGGAATGTTTCCAAGTGCACTGAAATGGTTTGGCTGTATAGTCTGAATCCCATACAAGCACAGTACTTTGTCACAATCGTAAAGGAATACAAAACCTGGCTGTTGTTACCTTTAAGTGTAATTTATATAGTGCTGGAGGGAGATTCTTTGGAACATATTTCAAGAAATTGCTGGACATGATGAGTATCTCCACATTATCAGAGCCATTGAACATATTATCAGGTAACCCAGCATCCGAAAGTTTGTTGTTATGAAGATACACAGACCTGTTGGAAGGAGAAAAAAGATGAAGTTAAACAGATAGTGAGATCTGGGGGGTTTTGTTTACCAAAAGCAGGCTGTTTTAAAACTCTATTTCAATCTTTTCTTCTTTCCTTGAGATAATTAGGTTTGTTTTTAAAATATGCCCTTTATTTTAGCAAGGGATATGGATGCAAAACCAAACAGCTGGTCCAAATACTCTCTGAAATTCAGGTCTATTCAAAATCCAAACCTGCACTTGAATACAAATTTCACAAGTAGCCTTACCTTCATAACAAGAAACTGAGTGCAAGTCTGAGATTGTGCAGTGCTTTGTAACAAAGAATGTTGGTGTGGTGACCTCACTCGAGATGGTTAGAACTTGTATCTGATTCATAAACATGCCCCCAATTTTAATTTCTCTTTGGTATCAAATCTGGGCTTCTTGGGCTTGCAAAATAGATCTGCAGATCTCGTAAGAAAGGGCCATCTCTCACCCCTCCATTCTTTCTGCTCCCATGAAGGCTGGAAATACCCCAGGAAACAGTTCCTCTCCTACTCCTAGAACTCAGAAAGGCGTAGAGTACTGACAGAAAGACAGAGCAGATTTACTCAGTCTAGAAGAATCCTGGTTTTTAATGAACATTTGGGACCAAGAGAAAGAGGGTTTCTTATTTTCCCTTTGCCCTTCTTACTTTCAATGCACAATATTTACAGTAGAGTTTCTCCAATCAGGTTTTTAAAAATGGATTCATTCTTTCTTACACAGGTTTTAATTCTGTACAGAACAATTAACCCTTATGAAGTTATTCCCACTTTTCATTGGCTTAACTGCTAAATGAATTAATTTGACTTTGTTTTAGCAAAAGAAATTATAGGATTTTACTAACTTTGATTACCCCTTCCTTTCCTGTGTTTACCCCAAGATGCAGCAGGCAGCTGACATTGCAGAGACAGGTTAAAACTGCAAAAGAGCACAGTACCAAAGTGTGCTTTTCTAACTTGTTCTTGGGTTCTCTAACAATTGCAGAGAACTTGGCAACATCTTTCTGGAAGGAAGGAAGGGCTCAGTATGGAAAGAGAATCGTGTGATCACACACTCCAGGGAGTTCAAAGCCACACTGAAAATATTGTTCACCCTGCATGGTCAGCTGTACTTCTAACTCACAAATATTTGCCTTTCTGAAAATCTTGCTTTCCAAATAATCAGACTGAGACCATGAACTCTGCTGAGGGCAAATAAACCAACTGAAACAACAGTGTTAGCATTTTGTATCAGCAATCTTGGAAACCAATGAGTTACTATTCTGATTAAAATTAGTGTTGGCATAGGAGTGTGAAAATCACTTCAAAAGAGTGCAAGAATTTTAATACGAAATCAAAACAGAGAAGCTTCTGCAATTCAGATTAAGGAAGAACACATGTATAAATCTAGCTTCTTTTATGACAAAACGTTGCCAAAAATCAGTGACTGACTTTTCAGTTACCAAGAGCCTACAAGACTAAAGGCCTAATAAGTACAGAGTAGCTTCAGCTGTCAACAAATTCAGTGGCAACTCAGAGTTCTTCAGTTCATCATAAGGCAACTCTAGGAGCTCAGCTGGGTCAGCTATTATTAACTGCTTCCAAAGTTGGATGTGTAAATTGCTACCAACAGAGCCTGAGATGTCGTTGCAGGATTCAGATGCTGTAGTGTCTGTATAGATTACTCAAAATGCCTTTGGAAAAGACCATGTCGCACAGGAGATGGTCTACATGCATCTCAATTTGAGATGGGGCAACATGTTGCACCAGGTCCAGCTGAGAAAATCACAAACTGAAACTAGCAGGAAGACCTTTGAAACCAGACCTGAGGCTATGAACCAGTTCTGAAGGTCCTAAACTGCTTAGCTTTAATATAGTTGAGTTACACTCAACTGCACTGAGTACCGTACTCTCAACCTGATTCTATCTTTTTTCAATGAATGGACTACAATAAAACTAGGGATTTCTAAACAATTCATCTCCATTTTGAGAAACCAAAGCTGTTCCTCTGAACTCATAACTGATACACAAATAAAATGGAAATGCAAAATGATCTGGCAGCCAGTAAAAGTCCTTGGAATGTGTTTGTCTGAGAGATTATTTGATCTTTCATACCGAGAATAACAGTCATCTTCTTTCCAAAAAAACATAAGTATGCAATAACATGGTTTAGCTAGAGAGTTTCTTATCACTCACCGACCGATCCACGCAGGGGCAGAACACTATTATTGTTTTACTTCCTGATCCCTTACCTCAAGTTTGGTTTCTGTCCAAAGGTGAGTCCATATATCTTAGTGAGATAATTGGCTGCAAAATCTGCACTGATCAAGGTATTTGGAAGGAATTTCGGAGCCACCGTTAACTGTAAAAGAAATATACAGGCAAATGCCAATTAAATGCAACAAATGTTTTAACCAAGTATTAGACTAGCAACAAAACACTTGCAAATTTATTTTCTCTAAACCGGCAAAAATAATGAAACTGTATGCAGATTGCATGAACAAAAACAAATTGTCCTCACTCAGTAATCTCTCCAGGAAGGAGACCGACTTTTGCTCCAAGATACGGGAATGTTTGTTTTGGTTGGAAGAGCCTTGTCTCTCTTTAGTGGAAGAAATCAAGAAATTGTTATTCAGAGAGCAAACACGTTGCTTATTATTGTTCCTAATTCCTCAGTCTGCTGTGCCAAAAAAAAATCTGACCCACCTCACAGTGGCCTACTGCTTACTTTCATATGAAAGTATATTGGGGGGAAGTGTCACTTCATATGTCTGTTCCAGTATTGCACCCATTTATGATGATCTTTTGAACAGAAGATTCAGGTTCCCACAGGATGTGGATGCTTCTGAGCCGAATGATGGAGTATTGCATGGGACTTCAAAGCAAAGGCCTACAGTACAGCAATACTTTGTTCATTGAACAAAGATTTATCAGAAACAAAATACAGAAAGATCCTGTCTCCAAAACTTTATAGTTGAGGAGAGGTATAGGATTTGACATGTTTGCTTTTTGATCTATTGCTATTTTTATCAGTGATTTAAAAAAATTACGGGAATGTCTGCATCTGAACAAACGTTGGTGGAGTGACAACTAACGATTAAAAAAGCTCAGTTTTAGAGAGCATTCAGATAATACTATAGCTGAGTTCACTGAGTGAAACCAAGAATACAGGTTATGACACAGTCTGGAGGACAGTTTTCTGGAATGCATAAACCCAAACGTCAAGATTAAGCCCTTGGGAATCAAATTCTTAACATGTTGTAGTAGACATGATCCTTGAGTACGTAAGCAGAAGACTACTGAATTGCAGTAGTTCTGGAGAGAACATCTTTTCTAAGGCGATACTGAAGTCTGTCATCTAAAGCTTTGAGATCAGGATGGGAAACTCTGGGCAATGGAACAGAATTGCCTTCTAGCTTGAAATTCTTTGAATCTGCAAAGCTTCTTCCTCACAGCACTGTTGTGTCAAAGATAACTTAGTCCTTACAGCCAGCTAGACTCACATAGGCATAGCAAGACTCACGCAATGAGAAAACATGTTTTTCGAATGTTTATTAAAATAAAACTACAATTGGTTATTAATAAGAATATAAAACAAAAATACTTAAAAGATAAACAATGTGTGAGAGAACAGACAGTTTACTGGAGAACTGCCTAACCCAAGCCTTAAATGATGTACTTATCTAAAGGGTGCCTAGATCTCTCTCCACTGGTTTGTCAAGTGTGCGTTGCTCGTTCTATAGCCATGAACTCACAATTTACCGGACAGACAGTACAGTCCTATTTTTTAAAAGATGAAAGTACATCATTTACTGTTTTTCATTCTCACCTGTGCAAAAACCTCCATCCTTAAGCTGCCTTAAATGTTTAATGGTCACAAACACAAGAAAGATCCTTCCCACACATCACACTCCTATCAGCATTTCCAGGTAGTACGTAAGCAGTAGAAATACACATTTTACATATGACTACAGTTGCCACAGTACTGCTCTTGGCTTTACTGGCAATCTCTCATCTCCTGAACTGGGGGATTTGATTTCAGGGAAGTGGATAAAGGGACTCATCTCTGACTAGGAAGGTCTGACAGTGCCTCAAAAAGAAAGAAGTCTCTACCGTGACATAATATTGAGAATTCAGACACGGGAAATAGACTTAATCACTTTCATACATGGTAGCACGTTGTAGCTTTGCTCCTGAAACACGGTCTACTAGGTCATAACTTTTATACAAAACAAAGGGCATAGCTTGGATATGTGAAATGAAAGACATCAGAACCACAAAAAAGAGAAAAGAAAAAGAGAAATTTCACCCAAAAAGTTTTTACTTAGTCAAGGCTTTGCTTTGGCATGTCAGTGCTTAGTTATGAGACTAACTGATTTCCACTGGTTGACTGCTTGGAGGACTAATGCTGGATTGTTGTAACTGTTAGCAAAAACAAAGTTGGCTGAGTAGCTTTATCTAACATATTGCCTAATAAGCAGCAATCTGCATTTCTCCAGCTGCAGTTTTCTTGCAGCTTTACTGCTGGATTTTTCTTTCCATATGGCAGACAGTGTTTCTCCAGTGTTAGCTAATGAGTTAGCCAATTAACTCACAAAGGTTATACAAAAGTTATTACCAGTTTTGGAACAAGTTTGTTGCTTATAATAAGCTTTGATACAAACAGAAGTACTGGATCCATGTGAATCCCATACCACTTCAGTGATACTGTCACTAAAATCATCAGCCTATTGTAAATAGCAATGACAGCTGAGGACCTGGTCTACAGCTTGGTGGAAAGAATTTCCGTTATTAACAAGGCTTACTGTGGATACTTCGTGATAGACAGAAATTATGAGAGTGGGGTGAAAAATTAAAACAGAAACTGCAGCATCTGTTCTTTACTTGAAGTACTTGTTTCTCGTAAGCCACAGAAGGCTTTTAGTCTATTATGATGTTTCTTTTCTCCGACTAACTATGCTAGTTTAACGAAAGATAATTTAGCTACATCTGATGGGATTGCAGTTGAAGATAAAGCAGCATTAAAATAATCCATAAAACAAGGAGCAAACTACCAGCAAATCCCTGCTCTCCTCCAGACACCACAGTTACTTGATCTGCAGTGTTCCCTGCTGCAGACTGGATGCAGTTTGAAGCCAATCTGGTTTGTCCTGGCTTGTGATTTATAAAGAAATGTGTTATTTTTGTGGGTCCACAACTTCTCACTGTAACTAGTTCTGACATTCGCTGATGTTTGCGTTTTCTTTTGGGATCTTTTTCTCTCTGCAGTAAAGCCAGAAAAACCAAACACTTTGTTTTGTCACACAGGGAAAATTGGAGTGCAAAGTTCTGGAATATTAGTCACAGTCTGGCTTGTTCTTTTTTATAGAGCTATTAACTGCCAAGATTGTTATATGGAAATGGTGCTTGAAAGAGAGAAAAGAACACAATGTTACTGTACTAAGAAATGGGTTCTATTCTCAATCACTCCATACGGAAATCTATGGAGTGATTCTGGATATGTCTTGGCCTGACTGAAACCTGAATGTAGTCACATGCATATAAACAAAACATCAAAAGGTCACAGATTTTAAGAGGATAATAAAATCTATATACAGACATGCATATAAATATATATATACAGAGAGGTAGGGGGATGGAAGGGCAGGGGTTTTGTAGACAAAAGCAGCTCTGCCTGATGTCTTAACTTATATTTTTCTGTGGCATCTCAGTTTCTTCTGTAGCAAGAATTTGTGGACAATAACTGGAGAAAGGGAAAGCCATAATGGGAACCACCCAGATGTAAGGGTACATGAGAAGGTATTTCATTTCCTAGCCTTGGCAGGAAAGATGTGCTTCTGTCATGACATCCAACTTGGGTCATGAATAGGAAAGCGCCTGGGATATCCTCCATTAAAAAAGAAATTCAGCTCCTACCACTGCCACTAAAAGAATAAATTCACAACTTGCACAGTTTCACCGTGTGTGGGTATCTCCCCACATCAAACCTTGCAAGAATGGGAGTCAGGAAAAACTGGATAGATTTTTACGGACTTTGATGGCGCAAACACAGGTATTATCCAGCCCCATCTGATGAGATATGCAGCATTTCACATCATTATCCCACAGCTTATTTGCATACAGGCAGCTACCACATCTGCATGCAGCTGATCCAAAGGCTACTGAAGACAGTGGTAATTTTCTAAGTGAGGAGTTCTCTGTACCCCCCTGCATACACAAGGGAAACCACCAGCTGCACAAATAATTAAGTGTTCAAAATATACTGCCACATACCCCGTAGTTTTTTAGCATATTGACTGTCTTCACCTTAGATGAACCTGCATTAGAATATCACTTTGGCACAATTTTACTTACATAGGATAAATACTTTAATATAATTGAAGACTTGCTTGTTTCACTTTCAGAACCTGATTAGAAAAGAACTCTGAAAGTCTTGTGAGCCTCTTACCTTATTGTTTGCCAGGTACAGGTAATTGAGGTTCTCCAGATGCTCAAACGCTTCCTCCGGCAACCCTTAGAAACAGGAATAATTCTAATCAGTGACACTGGCATCTTTGCCTCTCTGAGTGAAAATACTGGAGAGAAGCTTCCTCTCTCAAATAATATCTTTACTACGAAATGTGATTTTTTTCATTGCCACTGAAACAACCTGGCTCAGACCTTGACCTTGTTTGGGGGGATTTTGGGATGGGATTTTTTTTTGTTTTTGGTTGTTTTTTTTTTAATTTAAAAACCCCCACAGACTGTTAAGAGCAATGGAAGACCATTAAAAATCCTAAGCTTGCAAGGCTTGTGGCCATTCCCACTGGCAAGGGTCAGGTACAGAGTTGTGTAGACTTGCTGTACAGCTGATTATCAGTGCTTGCAGCAAGCATGCTATCTGAGAAGTTTCTTTTGTCATTTGCTCATGAATCTGCTGATTTGCTGGAAAGACATCATCTGAGGTTGTTTAATGATCAGATCAATCTGATCTATGACCATGAGGTTGCCAAAGTAACACCAGTAGCTGCATGTCATAACCCTTTTCTTGTCTGCTCCCCCACAATCCAGCCAGCCAGGCAGCAGCCAGCTTAGAGAGCTAATCCAACTCGGAGCTAACCCTCCCCCAATAATTATTAATTTTCAGCTGAATCACCACATCCAGCTGATCACACAAGCACAATTGCTGTCACAATGGAAAGGCTGAAAGTAACATTTTCACCTGGCAGTTAGATAACCATAAGTCAAAGGTGAAGCTATTTCCCATGTCAGAACATATTGGAAACTCAGGGCTGCACTGAAGCTTGAGAGCCCCAAAGGTAATAACGTCAAAGTCTGAATCTACTAAGCACAGCCTTCCCTGTGCTACTTACGGGTGATATGGCTTGGGTCCCACGCATAATACGCCCACATTCTCAATAAAGGCTGTTCTCTATCATTGGAATAAGGAGAGCAACAGCATTCCGAGTAACTGGGTGACACACAAGTTAACAACAATTACATCTTCCATGTTGCAAAACCTCCTGACTATTGACTCCAATTCCTGTGTTTCTTATCCTTTCCTTACTAACTCCTTGTCAAGTTTCTCAAATAAGCATGTGACTTAGCAAGCAAAACCTGCCTACAAAAATCAAAATGGTTTCAGAAGAACAGCAGAAGTTGCCTTACAAATAATATCTATTACAAGTATCTATACTAAATCTGACAAGGATTGAACTGGACTAAACTGCACTGAATGACTAGACTGAACTAAACAAGTGAATTAAGAAACAAGGTCAGTCAGAAGGAAATCATTCAGCATGTAGACATTTCTGGTCTATGTATTGCATTGATGTGCCTGTGGGACCAGAGAGAGTTTCCTGGATGAGAAGATCTCACGCCACAATATGCAGTGCTGCTGCCAGGTCTCCTCCACTGGTTCACTGAGGCTGCATTTTTATACACTGAGTATTATGTTTTAGATGATAAAGTGCCTCCATGATCTGTGTGACGGCCAGAGGAGTGAGGCTTACAGCTAACCACTCCAATCACGTCAGTCCATCACTCTGTGGCTTTCCTTATCAGCTGTCACTGCATAAATTGGTGTTGTGGAGGCACAGGTTCTGTTCACTTCACGGCTCTGCTGGCTTACCTTTTGAAGTTAGCCTGTTATTTTGCAAATTGAGAGTTTCCAGTCTGTAAAGACGAGCAAGTTCTTCTGGAAAGATTTCTTCTATCTGGTTATTCTAAGAAAACGGAGAGTATTAATCACCAACAAAGTAATCCAGGAAGGATCCCAAAAAACCCAGACTGTGAACTCCAACAAAATTTGGAAATGAAACCACGTCAAATCATTGTCAAGACTTCTCTCCGTAATGAGCCAAACTCAGATCTCAAAACCAAAATATCCAAACCCAGCAGCATTTGAAGGCCTGAACCAAGTTTTGTAGCTTCTGCTCAGCTCCAGAAATATCCAGCTTATGCACTGGTAGCACGCAAAGAGTGTGATTATGCCTGGCAAGGCCCATACGCCATCTGCCACAGCCAAACCTCGTAGCTGCAGCAAAGCACTCGCTACAAGGTTGGCACCGTGGATTTCTGAGTTTATTAATTCTGTTACTTATGTGTTGTTTTAAAAACAACTTGTCATGGGCAGGGAGAGTCAAACTCGGCTCATGTTCTCTGGTTCTTCTGTCAGGGGTGACTGCCATCATATTTTCATTAACATGCTGACTCACATTTGACCACTAATGAATGATTCCAGTGTTTTAGCATCTAGGGGACCAGTCAAGGACCCACTGTGCTGGAAGCCAGGCCAATACACAGAAAGTGACAGCTGCTACTCCAAAAAGCTTCTCTGCTTTTGGCAGTAGAGGCGGGAGCCATGGCTAGCACACGCCTGGGACTGATCTGCTGAGGAAGGTGCCAGGTTACATTACAGTTTTTCTAACTATGCTGCACTTGGATGGAAAGCTCTGAACAAAATCTGCAATTTATCCATAGAACAGAATTGGCAAATGGGAGCAATAAACAAAAAGCAGTTAGTTAAGGGCCAAAGAGGCATTGTGGAGAAGCCTGGAAGTACTGTCATTGCTCAGAGGAGAAGGGGCCACAGGGCTGTCATGCTCTGGCCCTGTCCACGTCATCAGCTGTCAGAGCGCAGGCAGGGAAAGAATGCCTGCCAAAATGCTGGTCATAGGGATCAATTAACTAACACAGAGCATGGAAACCTGCTGACCGTCTAGCACAGGCCCCTGCTTCCACCTGGATTTGAATCTTACATGCCCTTGTCCTGACAAGACACGACATCTCTGCAGCATAACCATTTGCTGCAGTCATGACCTTCCTGGGTAAAATGATGCAAGAGTCTCGCGGCGGCAGGTGGCCCAGCTAGCGCAGCACCAGCTGTCCGGATGTCACTGGCAACTTGCTCCAAGTGATGGCTGGCTCGGCCCTGTTCCACCTGTTCCTTGCTGAGTCCACATGCTGCAGGAAGCTGGCTTGAGGGAGACAGGGCCCTGGGGGTCACCAGCTGGGCCACTACACCGTGTTTACAACACTTTAACTAACATGTAGTGCTGACAGAAAATTTCTCATTAATGAAGCAATTTCATCCATCCTTTTCAAAGACACCTCAAAATGAAAAGCCTTCAGCAGAAACAGTGGAATCAAAGAATCACAGAACGGTTTGGGTTGGAAGGAACCTCAGAGCCCATCCAGTTCCAATCCCCTGCCATGGGCAGGGACACCCCCCACCAGCCCAGGGTGCCCAAAGCCCCATCCAACCTGGCCTTGGGCACTGCCAGGGATCCAGGGGCAGCCACAGCTTCTCGGGGCACCCTGTGCCAGGGCCTCACCACCCTCACAGGGAAGAATTTCTTCATAGTATCTAATGCAAATCTTCCCTCTTTTAGTTTAAACCCATTCTTCCTTGTCCTATCATTACACTCCCTGACAAACAGCCCCTCGCCAGCTTTCCTGTAGGTCCCCTTTAGGTATTAGAAGGCTGCAATTAGATCTCCCCAGGCTGAACAACCCCAGCTCCCTCAGTCTGTCCTCGTAGGAGAGGTGCTCCAGCCCTCGGATCAGCTTTGTGGCCTCCTCTGGACTCGCTCCAGCAGCTCCATGTCCTTCCTGTCCTGCGGACCCCAGAGCTGGATGCCGCACTCCAGGNTGGTGAGCTTTTCATCAGCCAGCACCCCCAAGTCCTCCTCGGGGCTGCTCTCGATCCATTCCCCACCCAGCCTGTAGTTGTGCTTGGGATCGCGCCGACCCATGTGTAGGACTTGTGGCCTTGTTGAACTTCATCCCACTCACACGGGCCCACCTCACAAGGTAATTATTAGTTCAGACAAAAAATTATTTTCTCAGAGCTGGACAGAGAAAGGGGAGAAAAATTTCCTAACTTTTTTCCTCTGTGGATCTGTGGGGAGAGAATTAAAGCTGGTAACCAGGCGCGTTTGTAGAGCGCAAGGACCTGCCGCACCTCAGGCCCAACGCGAAGCCGAGGAGCCACAGAAGGAAGTGGGAAGGCTCAGGCGAAGGCAAGGACAGGGGCCTGTGCGGCCGGGGGAGACCAGCGTGTGCGAGCTCGGCTCCCTTACCTGCAGGGAGAGGTGGTTGGTCAGCTCCGGCAGCAGGAGCGGGAACTCCTTCAGGTCGATGCCACCGCAGTCCACGACGCCTTCCTGGGTGCAGCCGCAGTCCCGGGGGCAGGCGGGGGCCGGGCCGGGTGGCCGCCG
>VWZZ01005754.1:429970-456188 GCA_013399095.1 Psophia crepitans
GGTAAGGTCAGCCCGTACAACAACATACAGGGGGAGCAACTGCCCTCCCCCTAGACTGCCTCATCCTCCCACGGATACACCCTCACTTACCCACAGAAAGCTCTCTGGCAAATATCCCAAACCCAGAATTGCATAAAAAATTCCCATTTGTTATCCTGATGAACAGAGGAACTCGGATTTCTTGAAGTAGCTTGGCTTTTTTCTTAAAGAAAGGAGCCATGTCCTGACCAGCAGCTTTTCTTCTAATGACTCAGATTAATTATAAGAAAAGCAGCAATGACTTTTGAAAATGCATATGGCATGAAGTGTGTAAGTATAATGTACTCCATTGTACCTATTTCTGACTAGGCAAAGCAGCAGTACTGAAACACAAACCTCAAGTAAAAGTTTAAAAAGATCTGCGCTCCAAAACCAAAGCAGTCACTCAAATTCCTCCAAGCCCGATCTGCTGAGTCAGGCATCGCCCTGCTCCCTGCTTCCAACTCTGACAAATCCATTTGCTTCTCTTACAGCAATGAAACGTTTCACTTTTTTCTTTATTATGAATACTGGTATCTGAAATAATTAGATTAATTTTACAAAAGAAAGTAAAGATACAATATACCTGCCAACATCTCTGGTTGTCAAATGATTACCACTTTTCATGTGGTTCCTCTCATGTGAACTAAAAGTCTGAGAACACAACCTAGAAGATTAGGCCTTGAAAACCAAAAATTTTAAACTTTGCCATGTTCAGTGACTAGCCACCTCTTGGTATCCCTAGCTCTCTTTCTAATTCTGCCCTCAAAGAATCAGTTAACATTACAAAATTGCAGTAACACGTGGACTTCAGAAGAAAGGCTGATCTAACGTCACAGAGGGGTTTAGGTTAAAAGGGCTTAATGCCGCTTGGTCAAGAGAGCATTATGGAGTGAGAAAGAAAACCTTTGTAAAGTGATTTCTAAAATGGCACAAACTTAGTTAATGCTTTGAGTTATGCAAAAAATAATTAACAGAACTTAAAGATCACAGAGCTTTGCATACTTCCTCATTGTGACGATCACAGCAAATGATTTCTGCCTGCTGTGGAATTTATTTACTCAGTTATCAGACTGCAGGATGTATGGGGGATCTGGAATTTTTACAAAAGACACCCCACACACACCCCCCTTGCTCCCAGAAAAAAGGAAAATTAGAAAAAAAAATTGTATTTTTTAAATTCTCTGCAAGTTATGACACACAGGAGATACTGAAAATGAAGGAGTAACACAAGAAAGGTGTCTAAACAACGCATGAACTGATGGGGTAAATACACACTTTGTACTTTACTCCATCTTCTTAAATACCGCAGAAGAAGAAATACAAAGTTGTCTAATTCTCTTATGTCCAAGCAGAAAAAAAGTAGGCTGTGCTAACCTCTGCATTACTCCCTCTACAATCAATAATTGAACTAAACTTCTGTGTTTAATCTGGGATCTGTTATAAAGACATCGTATCTGCAACTGCCCAAACCCAGAAGTCCTGGGCCTGTACAAACCTGAAGATTTCTCTGAAGGCCAGGGTTTCAGACTTGGATATTCTTTCTCTTGGTAATGAACAAACTCCCAAGTTATTTTTGCAGATTTTTTGTGGGTTTGTTTGGTTTTTTTTAATATTGCTGTGCAACTTTTTTCACCCCTGAAAAAGTGATGTCTCTTACCCAATTTTTTATTGGCATGGACTGCTATGATCCATTTTAGCTTGTTTGCATATCAAAATTAATTTGCTTCTTAATTAACAGTGGCAAAAAATACATGTCTGTGCTCAAAATTCTTGAAAAAGGCAGGTTTGTCTTGCAAACAGACATCTACCCAAAGCTCTTCTGGTAGTATCAGTGATTTAAAAGGAGGACAAAGCTACAAAGCTTGCCAACATGTGCATACGCAACTGTGCAGAGGAACAGATTTTTTTTCAGTACAGAATTACTGCTGCAACCCTGTAATTCTCCTTTATTTTAACTCACAAGCTAAATGGCAAGAATTTAGGAAAAAAGTAGTGAACACATTAGCAAATGTTATTTTGTAGAACGCTGACCCTGCTTTCTTTGAGGGACATGACTTCTACCTACTGCAGTCCTTTGGGTAAGTTAATAAACAAGTACACAAGAGGAAACTGATTCATGTGAGCAGTCTGTATTTCAGGAGTTTTCAGTGGAGCAAGGCCACGTCAGTCCTATTCAACACCAAACTAATGCTTCAGAAAAGAAGATGAACAGTGGGGTGATAGAAGTTGATTCACCCAGATGTTAAAGATGAGGGCTGAGTACAAAAGCTGCAAAAGGGTCTGAACACTGAGTGCCTGGAGAGTGAAACAGACAGTTGGAATTCAGTATAAATAAAGCAATGCATGCGGAATAATTAAAAAAAAAGTTTCAGCTTCACAGTGCAGAAATAAGCACTGAGTTATATGAAAGAAATGAGGCCCCAGTTTTAAGATATCTAAGAGAACATTAGCTCAAAACTAGTAGGGGTCAGAAAAGCAACTGGTGAAAAGAAAAATAAAAGCAGAAAATGCTTTTGGATCTTGAAAGCTTTTTAACGTAGGACCATGGGAATACAGTACCCAGGAACAATAACGTATCGCCAAAGGTTACAAAGGCCCCTCCGCGCGACACAATTAAATAGACTGTCCTCTTTAAGCTGTGAGCCCGAAGGTGATAGGACAAGGTATAAATACCAGGAGTGCTTCAAAGCTCTTCACTGTTTCTTCCAGTAAAACAAACAACAACAGCAAAACAATAAAAAAGCAGCTAAGAGATATAAAATAAAACTGCAATGTACAAGATAAAAAGGAATAAATTGAATGCCACATGACACGTAGGTAAGCTATAGAAATTCTTGACCCATGCTAAAAAGCTGTCAAGGATTCAAAAAGGGACTGGACAACCTCATGAAAGACTATCCACCACAAACTTCAGAGAGTGACATACCACTTCTGGCTCAAATTTGTGAGCTGGTTAAAAAAAAAATAACATCACTGGCAGCTAAGAAAGTATTCTGGGTACACAGGTGTTTGGGCCATCTTAATAGTCCTCCCAGCAGTCAGAAAACATAGTGGGCTAGATCAGTTTTTGGTCTGATTAATTCTTACTGCTCAGCAATCTGCTCACAGCTCATGCCAGATCAGCAGAATGACTGGCTTGAATTTTTTATTATGATTTTAGTTAAACCAGGGAAGTGAACATTTATACCCAAGTTCCTCAGTCATGGCCCACCTATGTGAGGATGAGGTGTATATAACTGGACTGACATGTGGTTTATGGAGAATCTACTGACGATGCCTGAGGAGGTAAAATTGGATGACTGCAGGCACCCTTCATGACAACCTGTATAAGTCAATTCAGCGCATTAACGTGAAATCCATCTTTACAAATCTGAAGAGAGACACACAGAAGAACAGGAAAACTATATTTAATTTTCTATTAAACTTTCAACCAGGATACATTCTCCCAAAACAGAAGTTAAAGCTTTTACATTACTGATAAGAATTTCACAATGATCAACAGCAGATTTTCTCAGGAGAAAACAGGTAAAATGTTGATTATACTCCCTCTCTGCTCTCCTGGCAAACCTAATCTTTTTTCAAGGTGAAGTATTTTCAAATTCCGTGAATCTCAAAGCAATATTCTAGTTCCTACTTACTTCTGGGTATTTTATTTATTTATTAATTCCAAAGTAGTAATAAGAAAAGTATTTTATAGTAAATTCCTAGAGCCTGTTCTAAAAAAATGTTGTTAGAGATCCCCTTTATAAGACCCTTTTAATTTAAGCAGCAGCAAATTTGTTAGAATGGAAGTCTGAAAGCATTTATATGACCTATAAAAAAATGCAACTCATTGGACTGATGTGTCAAACTATTTATAACTTTCCTCACGCCCTTCCCAACTAACCTGATCAACAGTAAGCAGCCTTGCTCACCTCCAAGTTCTTACAAAATTTTTCATATTGATTGAAACAAAAATTGTCACAAATACCCACCATATACCATTTGTAAGAGTTAGTGCTTCAAGCTTAGCCTAAAAATTTTCGCTGTAGAGAAACTGATGGAATTTATTAAGAGAATTAAGGTCTCTAACCACAGAATTTAGGTGAGAGAGGTCCAATCAAAACCAGCCAGAGTCATGTTATTGATAATGTCTAGTTTCATTCTGCTTTTTTGTCAAGAATATCAAGAACTGACTGTTTAATGAGCTCAAAGTTTAGCTTTGCCTGGCTGAAGCTGTAGATTCTGAAGTTTCATGGCCATGCCCATGTTCCCAGAAACCTTCAATTTGCCTTGAAAGAATGCCTAAAAAGAAAGATAGATTACATGAAATGCAGTGCAACACATTACCTCAAACACACCCCTCCCAGAAGTTGTGGGCTATTATGTACGTGCAGGTCCTGGGCTGCAGATTTGTAATTCCAGCAGTGCTAGCAAATATCTCACATTCATCAACAAGTGTATTTTCTGACACTAGAAGGCAGAATAGCAAACTGAGAAACTTGTATGCTGCTTATATGTGTGACACCTACAGAGGATAAACTTAGTATTGCTTGTTTCTTGGATTATCATAACAATGGATCTGTATATAAAGCAGGGCAGAGCACCCAATGTTTCGGCGATGGCAGTTCATAGAATAAAAGTTCACTATTTCAGTTGAAGATGATACAGCAGTAGCATACAGTAAATGCCACAACTGGTTTCTTACTCAAATCCCCCCCCAGCCGTTACTGGTTTTGTTACTGATGAATTCAATTTTACAAATCTAGTTTGTGAAGCACAGGCTAAAGATCTGGGGTTTTTCCTCTGAACCTTGTCATAAAACATAGATGTAAATTATCCAAATTGTAGATGTAAAATTGCAATTGCTTCTGGATTTCCTACATGTACGCTGCAACATTTCTGTAACATGTTTTACCTTCAGGCTTCTCCTAGACATACTTTAGTTTGTGAAAATTTTTGTTTATTCTGTGATTACCAGACTAAAAACTTAAAAGAATGTTACCCAGAGCATTTTGAACTTAGATGTACAGAACAGCAACTTAAAATAAACATCTGGGTTACTTGTACACTGTGGCTGCTTTTGACACACTGAGGAATAAAATCCCCAAATAATCACAAGCATCCAGTTGATGTTCACCTCAATTTCTATTTTTCAACATCAAGATTACTCTTTACGCTGATGCTGGCTATGAGAGCAAAGCCCTCTAAAACAGAGGGCCAACATTCCTCCTTTCTTAAGTCAGGCTGCGAACACTGGCTTCCCCCTCCTCTCCGCAAAACAGGCACAATTATATCCCCTTGCAGATTACCTACAGGATGTCTCAGATAGTATGTACCTGTTCAGAAGAGTAGATACTGTCTTTCTTGATTAATCTTACTTTGGCCAATTTGTTCAGAGAAAGTCAAGAATTGTCATTTTTGAGATCAGCCGTGGCAGTTTTGAAGGAGGGGATTTATTTAAGTCATTTCAGTTTAAACACACACGAAACAAACCAACAAGTCAGTCCTCTGATCTTTGCTATACTTACTGTCTGAGGATTCATTTTGCCAGTCATGAGAGCTAACAGATCTGTGTCAGCCATTGTAATTGTACAATCCGCCTTCTGATCTGTAAGACAGAGTTGACTATGAGATTCAAACTGAGAGATGAAACAGTAACAGAAACTGCAAGTCCATGAAGAATCTGCTGATACTAGAGGTTAGCAAAAGGGTATCTGAAGTACACACAGGTAAGGGCCGTTATAAAGGTATCAGCAGGAGATCACCCAACAGCCAGCAAACATCTGTGCCACCTTGTAGCACAGACCATCCCCACGCTGAAAAAAGATGGACCTTTCTGAAAGGTGCTAAGCAAATTCATTCCTTGAAAAGAGATCATAATCTACTTGTAATCAGAAAGAATGTTAATTGCAAGCAAGAGAACCCTCTTAAGTTTTATCAAGCTTAAATTTGCTAATATTAAGATCAACTCAGAATAAACGTGTTTTCCTCTGTGACACTCTCTGAAGATATTCACCGCTAAAATTTCAGGCATTTCCTGTCCTCTCCTTCAATGTGAACATGTGCATTCTAAAAGCGCTCATTTCAATTAATTCAAATCTAGAAATTTTTAGGATCTTCTTGCCAGAAATAAGCTGAAAAATTATTTTAATAAGCTCTGCTATAAATATTAATATACATCAAAGGGCTAAAAACTGCACACATCTTTTCCTACACTCATTATTAAACTTAACTCTCTGATAAAATGTGGTCTATACAACAGAAAACAGTGCTTTTCTTTTTGTAATAACTTAGATCAATGAATTCCAAATCAAATCCCCTGTCATGTTTTTAATTAAAAGCATATATGAAGGATACATGAGATTCTGAAGACAGACTGTTGTCTTTGGCTTTTTATTTGCATTACTAGGATGTATGACTTCAGATACGAGACAAGATGTTACACAGCAAGGGTGCAAATCCTTAGTTTCCAATACTTTTATGGGGTGTCTTATTTAAGTCTGCCTTTTCTTAAAATAGAACGTGAAGTTTATGTCAGCTGGTACAGTATTGAAATCAGTCACACTCTATTGCTTAACTAGCTGCAGAGAAGTAACTTGACAAGATAGACCAGCTTCCTGCCTACCAGTGTCTCCCACAAAGCAGCTGAAGAAAGAGCTACGAATTACGTTTCTGGCCCAGATTTTGAGGTGAGAACAAGAAGATCTCTGAGGTTTGAATTTTTAAATTTTTTTTTTAACTTTGATTCCTGTAAAAGTCATATGACAGATTTGCCTGGAGCCTCTAAGAAAACATGTAATTATCTTAGATAGAATTCAGAGTAGATGACGGTTAATTCTTGGACTGAAACATCATGGATTAAAAGCATCAGTAATAAGAAAAGTTTAAAATTAAGATAGCTCTACACCTCTTTTGCTCAAGGTCACTATAGCTTAAACAGAGTATGAATTTATGTTCTGTTCATTAGTTTTATGTGTTTTCTGCAATGATAGAAGAAAATAGCACTGACCTGAATTAACTGCCACAGAGCCTTTACCATTTTTGACATCTACTATCCAAGTTGCTTCTTTCCCACCAGGACCATCTTTTATTTTGAAGGCAAAGACTCCGCCAATTTTCTTGACGAATTGCTCTCCTTCCTGTAATGACCATGTAATGCACAAATTATTTGTTTACTTCAAAATAATTTTGAAGTAGTATGAATTAAACAGAAAGTAATTTAAAAACCTTTACCATTTCTACTAATGTAGAAATCTCTATTCCCATTATGCTTCGTTTAAACCATTAAAACAAAAAAAAAAAAATCCACCCACAAACACAAACCATGACTAAGAAAAAATGATCACTATCCTAGCAGCCTTGTCTTGATGCAAGTCTGACAAAATGAGATTTCTTCTTCTAATCACACTTACAAAGCAAGCAACAAACACCAAACACAAAGTTTCTTGTGTTAGTTTGCAAGCTCCTCACATACAGTCTAAACTTGCCTTTACTGCAATACCCCTATGCAGGTAGGAACTGTCTAAAAAAAAATAATTTAAAATCACGGCACAGCATAGAAAGGTTTTAGACAGAGTGAAATTCAAAGCTGTAACATTTGTTTCAACGAGCAGTACTGAGGAAGTGACTGATGCTACTATATTCCCATCAGGTTTCACACATGTTCTGTCACAAATTAAAATCCTGTTGTAGGTAAAAGAAGTAGTCAAATACCTCTTGGAGCTTCTTTTCAATCTCTTTGAAGACCAAGTGTGACTTAAATCCATCAACAGCTGCGCTGAGAGGCATAGCCACAATACGGTCAGTGCTGAAATGAGAAAACCATTCATTTACATACCTTTAATCACATTTACATACCTTTAATCACATCTTAACATTACCAAGAATGGGCCTAACACCACTGAGAACAGCCACACTGAAACACTTCAGCAGTATAGAGCAACTATATGACAGCAAAGTGAAGCTTACTCTCTGATGGGCTTGACAGCTTTAATTACAATCACTGCAATTAGGTATATCTAGGTGTTTTTGCATGTATGGACAAGACACTAACTTTACAACGAAAAGTAAATCATTAATCTTGTTAAGATAGATCAGCAAACACTATTACTATACCTTGTGTGAAGAGAAAGCAGCACACGTACCTTCTCAGAGAAACACCTTTTACTAGGCGGGGTGGGAAGAAGGCAAATCCCCTTTTCCCTCCCAATTCACACGGGTCTCAACTGTCACAAGAGGTACTAAGCATTATTCCCAATTCTCTGGAGCAGTCACCCTGCCTGGCCTAATAGCAGCATGAAACCTAATTCTTCATTTCTGCAGAGGCTCTGCAGAGCCGAAGTTAAGTACAGGGATGCCCAAAGAAATGGCAATTCAAGCAGCAAGAAAAAACAAGTTTACAATTATTGCCATCTCTTGGCAGCAGAGTTCAAAACTGTGGTCAGGTTTGATATTGTTAGAAGCGACAGAATCTCTTCGGAAACGTTGCTAGAACTTATTGTGTGGTACTGACACTACCCTATATATGTATGCTAGGGTAGCACTGGCAGGGACTGTCTCATCTGAAGACAACACACCGATTTTTCTAATAAACCAAGGCTGTACTAACAGGATGTAAATTTTTAAGGTGTCAAAAGAGAGCAGAATTGTTTTAAAGATCAATCCAAAATGGGTCAAGCCCTGCTGTCATTTACCTTGATGTACATTCTCAGCAGCTATTACTAAAGGCTAATTACAGGCTAGATCTGAATCCAATGCTTCAGTCTACATGCATTAGTGTAGAAAAAATGGTATGAAGTACCTTCATTAACATGAAATGCCACCACCTCTCCCTTAATTACACAATAGACACCATCATTCAATTACATAAGCGGTGTCTGAACAGATTAGCTGTTTCATTCCAGTCTGGCGTACATTGGTGCAACTCCTGGTGTCGGGCACCTCCCGCGCACACAGCCTTTGGTAGAACTAAAGGGTTTGAAGCTTCTCTACCACAAGATGAAACTAGCATTGCTGAGATCTCTCTGCTTTGAGTTGCACCTAAGAAGGAATTTTAAAAGTTCTCAATACCAATGAGGGTGAAGGGAGCTGTAGTAAATTAGACTTGATTTCTTCAGGAGAAGTATTATCTATACATGCAAAGCTTTTCCTCCCAGGAAGGCACTACTCCCAGCAGTACCTCAAGGTTAATGGTATACAAATAGCAACAGGTCCCCTGTGCCACAAAATTACAGTATTTTAAAAGACAGAGCTCAAAGCAATGAAAAACAGTATATTTCCTGTAACAGTATTTTTCCCTCTGATTTACAACTGGATGCCAACACCCACTGCCAAGTTTTGTGAGTATGACTGAAGAGAATCCATGAGACTACATGTTTTTCCTGTATCACACCTAATTTCTCATACGGTCTAACCTCTTACAGACTACGGAAGTCACAGGATAGGAGACTGTACAACAAAAAGTTACTGCTGGAGCCCTTCAAAGTTCAATTGCTTCTCTCATTACCTCTTCCATAGATTATATTGTCCACTCCCAGGAATTGTACAGGTCTAGCTAAAGCAGACATTACAAATATGAGCTGGGAGGGGAATGTTTCTTTCTGGAGGTTGAGTACATGATAAATTTTCCTGTTCATAGGTTTTTTAGAGAAAATATAAAGTATTGACGTTGAACTTTAAAACCAAAGCCGTAATACTCGCAAGGAGTATCTCAATCTTTCTAAGCAAGGTTGAAAGTGAAAATATAAAGAGAACTGTACTTAAAAAAGTCTCTCATGAAATTCTGGTATATTTACAAATTTTAAGTATTTTCTCCCAACTCCTGTCCACCCTAGCATAGAACTACAGCAGACTGCAAGACAGCTTCATAGCAGGGTTCTCCTCTCAGTCTGAAGGATGCTACAATTGCAAGTGTAATTCTTTAGCCAGGACTGGACCAGTAACATGCCTGAATTCTAACAAGTACTTAGAATACCACATGCAACACAACTAGCTGAAACAAATTCTTCACGAAACCAAACTAGGAACAATTTTAGCAGTGGAAACAGCGGGCATCTCTATTCCCATGGATGTCTTGCTTTTTTTGGCAAGTCCCTAGTTTCAGTTAATTCATTCCAACATGGCCTGTTTTGTTCTTGGAAGGGTTTTTTGGTTTATTTTGTTAGCGCTTTTTCATCCAAACATTAGGCTTTTCCTTACAGGAAATCACGTAAGCCATTTTTATGGGCCAGTTTGCCCTCTTCAATAACTTGTAACTCCCAGTGCACACTCTCCATCAGAAATCAGACACTGTGTAAGTTATAACCTCTGTACACATCTGCAGTGCTGTAGGTACACAAGAGTTCCAACTGCTGTGCAAGTCTTAGTTTACTAAGCACTTTCCTCCTCGTGCAGAAGCAAAGAATAATTCTAAATAAAATGAATTTTGAAAGACAGAGATAAGGGAGCACAGCAGTACAAAGTGGCCTTAGTTCCCAGTGAAAGTTGCCAGTGACGGCGTGACCAAGCCGCCTGCAGGAATGCTGAAGGTGCATGTTCTTGCTCTGCAGAGGTACGCTCCGAGGTGACCGTTCTGCCAGGCCTGTCGGTACACACGGGGCCTTTTATCTCCTCGAGACGTCAGCTACGCGCGGAGGGCAGACCCGCCGCTGCCCCGCCACTTCTCCCCGGGCATGCCGCGGCGGGCAGCCACAGCCCGGGGCTCTCACCTGGCGGCTCCGGGGAAGCCCATGCCGTACAGGGTCACCACCACGGCCCCGCCGATGCCCAGGTTGTGCTGCAGCGCGACCTTTGCCCCCGGGACCTGCCTCCTCCCGGCCAGGCCGCGCAGCTGCCAGCAGAGTTCGGCGCACTGCGCCAGGCCTGAAAAATCGAGCACAGAGCGGAGCTGGTTAAGGGAGTAAGGCAGCTAACACAAGTATACGCCACACACGTACCTTACAGGGAGGGCACCACGGGGATACACGCAGGAGGGTTTCAGAAAGTTAATTCTTGGCAGCTCAGATATCTAGAAATGTACCTTCTTGGGAGGCCTAGGGCAAAACTGAATGCCTGTTCACCACAGCCCTGACCACAAGTCATTCACCCTGGCCTCCCCCTGCCACCCCGTCAGCTACTCCCCACACTCATGATCCAGTTCCCCCGCACCACATCTCTTCCCTCCATCACCCTCAGACCTCCATCCCTTCCTATCTCTCTTCCCTTAGACAACTGCATAGGCCTTTGGGCAAGGCAGGCAAGGAATCTGCATTTTACACACGGACGCTCACACATTGCCAAACGAAACGATACAGAGAGGACGAGTAAGAGGTTCCACCATTCCAGTCACAGGAGAGAATTAACAGGTCTCATTTACATTCTTTCAGCCCCAGGAGATGGTGTGTACTGTGGCACAACCTGCTCTGGAATGGTTTGGAACGCTGGGACAATGTCTTTGACCTCTGATCAGCATACAGCTACCCTCAGGACTGGTTTTTCATAGATTTCATAGAATCACTAAGGTTGGAAAGGACCTCTGAGATCATCAAGTCCAACTGTCAACCTAACACCACCATGCCTGCTAGACCATGTCCTGGAGTGCCACGTCTACACGTTTTTTGAACATCTCCAGGGACGGCAATTCAATCACCTCTCTGGGCAGTCCATTCCAATGCCTCACTACTCTTTCAGTGAATAACATTTTCCTAACATCCAATCTAAACCTCCCCTGACGCAACTTGAGGCCATTCCCTCTCGTCCTGTTGCTTGCTACTTGGGAGAAGAGACTGACACCCTCCTCACTACAACCTCCTTTGAAGTAGTTGTAGAGAGCGATCAGGTCTCTACTCAGCCTCCTCTTCTTTATAGTGAAATTAAGCAGTCAGTCTGTGGACACACAACCTTCTGTATTTTACTGACTTCTCCCCATCCCTTGGCAATAGGGCCATCAATACCAGTAGTTACCTCTACATTTATTGTTGTGTAACTGACAAAAATTTAACGCAAACCTAGCAACGCAATACTCTCGTCCTACTAGACACCCACAGTCTCACCTGCAACATTTTTCTTCCGAAGTTTCCTAACCCTGCCCCCTACGCTAACCGCCGATTATCTAGCTGCTACGGCTGGTTAGATTAAGGTTTGTTTTTTACAAGCTTTCCTCCTCTCCAGTTTTCTCACAACTTCTCACTTCCAAACAAAGAAGGTGGATTATCTTCACAAATCCGGACACATTTTACCCAAGAGCCATCTCATTTGGAAGCAAGTGCCACAGCTTAAAGAAAATAGAGGAACAAAACACGGAAAAAGGAAAACCTGTGTTGCTGGGAAACGGTGACTAACTAAGCTTCTGTTGTAAACATCAGATAAATATTTTGACATCCAAGGCTTAACAGAAATGGCTTTTATTACAGCTAACAAAGGTACAGGCTACTCAGATGCAGTAAAAAACTCCAAAATCTGAATTTTTAATGGATGGCACCATATGATAATACTCAAACTACATTTGGCAGAAGTGGTACTATTGAGCAATTGTTTAGAAAAAAGTTAAGCTGTTTAGCATGTTGCTTTAATAACAACAGGGAAAAAAAAGCACCATAGAATTAAGTAAGTGCTAATGATCAAATTCACACTCCAAGGCTTTTGGTTTGCACAATCCTGCATGGCCACCCTGCCCAAATGGTTGCATTAGTTGGAAATTAAGAGTCAACTCCAGAGCTGCCTTCTGCCCTTACAGTCCTGAGGGAGCCCTCATGCTTCATGCAGACACACACAAGTGGGAAGCATCTGCCTGCTCCAGAACTGTATCTCGTATCTAACTGGCAGGACTAAACAAAATGGTTTTGCCTACCTGTAGCACCAAGCGGATGTCCCTTTGAAATCAAGCCACCACTAGGATTAATAACCCATTTTCCTCCATAAGTATTGTCTCCGCTGTCAATCAGGTCGCACGCTTTTCCTGTGAAACAAGATTTGTAACAGAAAAATGTTCCTTTAGTGATTTTTCAGTTCTACTGTCACTTAACGAAGATGCTGCATGTCAGTCAAAACCTAGGAAATACTACACCTCAGGTTTTACAAAGAGCAGACTGCAATTAGCCATACTATGCTAATGAGACTTGGTTACACCCCTGGAGGAAGCGTAACATAGACCAGAAGGAAAAGGCCTGGTGTTTGATACAAAAGCATTTTAAAACTTGCTGTTGAACTCTTTCGTTGATACACAGTATTTAGATACAATCAATATAATGAAGCTGTTCATTATTCATTACTGAACCTGCAGCGCTAACGATGTTAGAGCGGTTAGCTGTAATTTGTGATCCCCAGGACATGGGGAGGGTGGGGGTCCTGGTGAACACCAAGTTGAATGTGAGCCAGTAATGTGCCCTTGCCAAAGGCAGCTAACGGCATCCTGGGCTGCATTAACACATTAAAGATAATAAATAAAATCATTGTAAGAGTAATGCTTAGAATTGCTTAGCCTTCCAGACTATTAGCTTCCATGCCCTCAGCAGGCAGTTCTCCCTTTTAACCAGTCCCTTACTCCTTTATCCTTGTACCAGCTTCTCCAGCCTTCATTATTAATGCTGAAGCTTCAAAAAGATCCACCACATTTCCTGTACTTACAACTTACTTCTGCCATTCAGTGAGAATACCAGGTTAGTCCACAATGTGGTTTATAGCATTTCACTACTCTCTGTATGTAATTAGTCTACTGTTGTAAGGTAAGTTTCACATACTATTAGGGTCAGACTGACTGAAAGGTGGTGAGAATTGCACTAGTAAGTAACCATACACAAGACTTACTGATCAAATAGGTAAGTACCATCAGGATTCTTCTCTATATTCGATTAAAGGAATGAAGCTAAAAAGCTTAATGTACCTATTTAAATAACGTCAAATATTTACCATTTTTACTGCAGATACCATAAAAACAGAGCAAAAATTAGAGTAAACAGCAAGCAAAGGCAAATATTTGAAGACCTACAAACACACAAAAAGTCTTCTTGAAGATCTATGAACTCCTCTGTTTCAGTAAGAAAGCTTAGACTTAATACAATACACCATCTAGTGATAGAGTATGGTATTTCCTCAAAATTAGTTAAAAACAAATTAGAGAAAGATTACATCAGATGATCCTTTATGCAAAGCAAGAATACATTTAGAGTTTAAATATATCAAATACTGAAGTAGTAGGTCACTGCATTATTTATTTGAAATTAAACAAAAACGTCTTCAGTATGGTTTGACTTACATACATAGAACTAAACTCCATTACCATTTCACTTGTAAATCCACTCACTTCAATGAAATTAAACTAATCTGGACTGACTGTGGATTGTTAGCCAGTTGTCTTTAGAGGCATTTTCACAACTTCCTAACAACTCTGTTTTCAAAGGCAAAGATGTTTCAAGATTTTAAAAAAAAGTCTTATCAAAGATAAGTAACTTGGTTAGGCCCTCTATAGGCAATTCTTGTCTGATTTTTATCTTCTTAAAACGCAATACAAGAATGGATGGAAACCTTGGGGCAGGTAAGTATCTACCACTGAAAAAAGGACATAATACTGAGAAAGATCACGAGTCCTCAATTTCCTTGCTTTGCTTGCTTCAGAGAGCCATCCCTCCGCAAGCTAGCCATTATGACTTCACATAGTTGTCCAACACTTTAATTTGCCTTGTGTACTTCTTCAGAAATCACAGTAACACGCTCATTTGTTAAACTAATTCCAAAGTTTGCAGGTTGTCTTTATGTTACTACACTGGTAACTTGCTTTTCCCTCTTAATGAGGTTAGCTAATAAGACTTTCAAATATAGAAGATCTGTCCAGCAGACAACTCGAAGTTCTAATTACATGAACAGATAAAAAGGTATTTTTAATGCCTTCCATTTTGATAAAACAATGACTGCCATTGATGCTATTACCTTCTGGACAGAGTCCCAGAGCTTCATACGTAATCAACTCATTAACTGAGAAACAGTCATGAAGTTCGATCACATCAACATCTGTAGGTTTTAGGCCTGCTTTTGCAAAACATTTTTCTGCAGCCTTTTTAGTCATATCATAGCCAACCTGCAACAAGAAGAAATTGTACGTTAACGTATCATTAAAGAAACATAGCTAGCAATTTAATTTCTACACTTAATTTTAAATGTGCTTCTATATATATCCTGTAAGTGAAAGTAACCTGTAGCAGGTAGCATTCTAATTTATTTTAATGCATCACATATCACAGCCTTTAATATTCATACAGTATGAATTGTATAGAAAGAAATAATACATTCTAAGTCTCGTAGTTCGCATGTGGAAATTTTTCTGGGGAATATCCTTGCTCACAAGCCAAATCGCTCCTTTGCATGACTATTCAGACCAACAGCCTTGAAACAAATCCCCAAACTGTCTTGCTACCTTTTTCTGTCAGCCAACTGACTCGAATTGTGTTTGAAACCCAAACAGAACATGATGGCAGTAGAAACTATTGGGTATTATAATGCTTTGACTCACATCCAATTATTTTAATCAATTTGCAGTGGGATCCAAATTTTGCAGTTCAGCTCCTTCCGTTCATTCGACTTAAGCAAGTAATCATTACTATACCCAACAGGTTATTTCATCTTCAGTATTACACAGACATAAGTAAAATTGTTCTAAGTTTCATTACTCTTCTAAAAGGAAGAAATAAAGAAATGTGTTTCTTGCTGTTCAAATTGTTTAAGAAGTTGCCTTTAAATAGTTTCTTAAAAACTAGGTTTTTGATAGACTGTTTATAAATTTCTTCCTGTTATTCCACAACCATACTGTTTGCTTACTCCAACTGCCCATATGAAATTACTTTTACATTCACCGCAAAGTATAATTTGTTTGCTTACTGACAGGGAAACGTTTACAGTATCATTAGGACCTGTAGGTATTTAAAAAAACTTTGAGGGTATCAGGGAATGCAGAATTGTAAACCTACCATCTTCATACAACTGTTCTCTTTAAATGTGCTCGGATAATCAGTAGCCATCACCTGGGCTAGAATTTCCACAGCTTTCGGCTGCAACTTATGCTGTTTCACAAACTCCTCACTAGCCAAAACAGCAGCTGCAGCACCATTTGATGTTGGACTGATTGAAAGAAAAATAATGATGTCATTATTCTAAATTAGTAATGTCAATCTTCCATAGAATTATCTTTCAAAACAAACCAAAAAGGAAAAACAAAAACCCCCCTTTCATTGGCTGATGCCACTGAAACTATAAATTCCATCAGTGTCTGCTGGACATTTTCAGTGGTATTTATAGAAGACATTTGAAAAGCATGATATCAAAATAGAAACACATCATTAAGGTTTTTCAATTTAGAAAAAAAAAAAAAATCAAAGTTTCTGCTTGGCTATAAACATCATTAACAAAAAACCTTTCAGGAGTGTATAGGAAAGACTGAAGAGAAGAAGTAACACTTAACAGCAACAGAAGCACATTGGTAAAAGATATAGAATCGTTAAGGTTGGAAGAGACCGCAAAGATCATCTAGTCCAACTGTCCCCCCCTACCTATTACCCACTAAACCATGTCCCTAAGTACCACATCCAACCTTTCTTTAAACACCCCCAGGGACGGTGACTCCACCACCTCCCTGGGCAACCTGTTCCAATGCCCGACCACCCTTTCCGAGAAGAAATGTCTCCTCATCTTCAACCTAAACCTCCCCTGGCGCAACTTGCAGCCATTTCCCCTTGTCCTGTCACTAGTTATCTGCGGGAAGAGGCCAACCCCCAGCTCGCCACAACTTCCTTTCAGGTAGTTGTAGAGAGCAATAAGGTCTGCCCTGAGCCTTCTCTTCTCCAGACTAAACAAGCCCAGTTCCTTCAGCCGCTCCTCATAAGACCTGTGCTCCAGACCCTTCACCAGTTTCGTTGCCCTTCTCTGGACATGCTCCAGGGCCTCGATGTCTTTCTTGTGGTGAGAGGTCCAAAACTGGACACAGTACTCGAGGTGCGGCCTCACCAGGGCTGAGTACAGGGGGACAATCACCTCCCTGCTCCTGCTGGCCACACTATTCCTGATACAGGCCAGGATGCCGTTGGTCACCTTGGCCACCTGGGCACACTGCTGGCTCATGTCCAGGCGAGCATCAATCAACACCCCCAGGTCCTTTTCCTTTGCACAGCTTTCCAGCCACCCCACTCCCAGCCTGTAGCGCTGCCTGGGGTTGTTGTGGCCAAAGTGCAGGACCCGGCACTTTGCCACATTGAACCTCATTGAATGATGCGAGAGCCCCAAAGTAGAAAACGTATTTCAGCATACTGTATCATACTGTGAACAAGTAGCTAGATAGTGTCTGGTCAAGACAGAGAATCCACATTTGTCTTATTTATACGAAGTTTTTCTTAAAATTATCTGTAAACAGACTTTTATTTAAGTAGATGTCCTACCACATTTTTCTAAACATCAAGGTTATTTCACAATGCTAAGTCCTCTCCTTACCAACACTCTAAGACAGTCAAGAAATCAAAAATTTTGCGAGAATGCCGAACTTCATCTAATGTGTACTCCTTTTGGAACTGGGAATACCTGAGAAAAACATACAGATGCCATCTTAGTTTTAGCAAAGTCCTCAGCAGTAGGCACACTAATATCACACTACTAGGCAGCTATAGAGCTGTTTCTACAAAGTATAAGGCACTGGATACCAAATTTATGCTGGGTATAATTCTCATTCCATAATAAAGAATATACCCTGCAAAGTATTGCCAAAAATAATACTCAGTTTTGCATTACTTTTTTAACAGCAACATATGTTCAGCATAGAGGTAGAGTACGTAACTCACGGGTTTTTAGTTGAATGGCTATGATTCTTCCATGCAATTTTTGCAAAGTGCTCTGGATTTGTCCCTGGAAGGGGAAAGAAAGCTGTGTTGAAATACTTTATTTACCCAAACAGTGCTAACATAGCACTTTAAATATTGTGTCATTAGAATTTGACCTTTACAAAAGAGTCATTGTTATCAAGGCTTTTCTTAGAACTCAACTTAGGTCTAAAAATTAGATAAAGACTACTAAATATGGTTAAGTTTTAGCTAACAGAACATACTACTTGGATATTTAACACTCACTAACATAAGAATACAGAACGTAAGTGCATTTTATTTGAGGTATTATTACCAAAACTTGAATGCTCACTGTCCTATCACTGCAAAACAGCTACAGTGAAATATTGGAGTCTAAGTCTAAAATTCTTCCACATACTAGTCTAAAACAAAGTGCAAATAAAAGATGCTCAACAGGCCAGCTTGTTACCATGGAGTCCATTTCCTTGTCTGGTGAGGGGACAAGGAACAGCAGTGGCAGCAGCCTAGTACTACATATTGAATCAAATACCCAAAAGCTTTTGTCAGACACTTCAGTCCCAAGCCTACCCATCCTAAGACACAAGGAAAAAATGCAGGAAGTCACACAACCTTATCACCCATGCCTTACAGAAGCACAAACCACACCATTAGCATGGTTACCAGACACTCTCTATCACAGTCTTAATTCTGTCTCCTGATGGTTTTGTTTGCCTACACACCAATTTTTCTGTAGATAACTCTTTATCCAAACGTATTCCCATATGTGTTCACTGCAGATGTTGCAGTAGCCATACTCAGGTGAAGAAAGGACACTGAATGCTATCACTTTTAAGAAGGAAATCCTAACATATATTTTTAAAAATCACTTCATTAAAAGAGGACAATGTATTTTAGCATACCATATTTCTCCATATATTCTTTGCCAGCATTTGCAAACATCTGAGGTGCTACTGGAGCACTTGCTAGCCCATATTTATTTATCATAATTTCCAAATGTTTGTCCATTGGATTCGTTCTGTCTGAAAACTAAAAAGAAGAAAAATAGTTATAAAAGCAAGTCATAATTACCTTTTCTTTACAACACTGCCACAAAACTGCCATGGATTTCAAGCAAAATAATTGGTTTTCTGACAATTTAACAATCCCATGGGACAGTATGCACTGCAGTAACATGTTTTGAAGCATTCACAGTTTCCCAACATAAGAAAGAGTAAAAAAGCAGAAAACACTTTACATTTTAATCACTGCAAGGACCACCCCTATGTGATTTCTGCCACAGGCACTATTTTCAGCAGAGGACTTCAGGTATTTTCCACCTCAGCTTAAAATGCTATAGTTAATACAGTTCCAAATTATAAAATTAATACTGTATTAGTATTTTCAATTAAGCTTAGATGAAATATTTTAAAGCATGTAAAAGCTAACTCTTCCTCATTTCAATCACATGTTAAATTTTACATTACTCATATCCCAAATTTCCCAAATTTCTGCATATGTTATCAGATTTGCCAGTTCATTGAATCACAGAATGGTTCGGGTTGGAAGAGACCTTCAAGATCACCTAGTTCCAACCCCCTGCCACGGGCAGGGACACCCTCCAGTAGCCCAGGTTACCCAAAGCCCCATCCAACCTGGCCTTGAACACTGCCAGGGATCCAGGGGCAGCCACAGCTTCTCTGGGCACCCTGTGCCATGGCCTCACCACCCTCATGGAGAAGAATTTCTTCCTAATACCTAATCTAAATCTTCCCTCCTTCAGCTTATGGTCATTTCCACCTGTTCTGTCAACTCCATGGCCCTGTAACCAGCCCCACGCCAGCTTTCCTGTAGGCCCCTTCAGGTACTGGAAGGTGCTATAAGATCTCCCTGGAGCCTTCTCTTCTCCAAGCTGAACCCCAGCTCCCTCAGCCTGTCTCCATAGGAGAGGTGCTCAGTCCCTCTGATCAACTTTGGGCCCTCCTCTGGACTCGCTCCAGCAGCTCCATGTCTTTCCTGTCCTGGGGACCCCAGAGCTGGATGCAGCACTGCAGGTGGGGCCTCATGAGAGTGGAGTAAAGGGGGGCAGAATCCCTGCCCTCAGTCTGCTGGTCACACTTCTTTTAACACAACCCAGGACACGGGTGGCTTTCTGGGCTGCCAGCACACACTGCCAGCTCATGGTGAGCTTTTCATCAACCAGCACCCCCAAGTCCTCCTCTTCAGGGCTGCTCTCGATCCATTCTCTGCATAGCCTGTAGCTGTGCTTGGGATTGCCTCAACCCATGTGCAGGACCTTGCATTTGGCCTTGCTGAACTTCAGGAGGTTCACACAGGCCCACCTCTCAAGCCTGTCAAGGTCTTACCCATCACCAAAAAAAAAAAAAAGTTCCCCTTCCAGGGTATACAGTTCTGTAGTTAAATGACATATAGACTCTAATATTGCTTGTCATAAGGCAAAATACAAACAAAACCCTCACATTTCTTCAGTCAAAACAAAGAAGAGACCAGAAAAAAAGATGTACAGAAGCCATTAGTTTTTGTAAAAGAGTGTTAACTGATGAACTGAATAAGCATCAAGCCAAAAGCCAGAAGACCCAGTTTCTTTCTTTGATTTGCTATGTCATTTTGAGAAAGACACTTTGATTGCTCAATGCTTCAGTATTCTACCTGGTATTTTCATTATTTCCTATTAACCCTGCCTTTAATATGTTCTTGGCAAAATATTAAAAGCATGACATAATACACAAAATTAATTCTAAAACATTCCATGCAAAATTTGTATATCATAGCCGCAACCAGATTCACAAAACTCATTAAAGTTTTCATGGATCAAAATAATGGTTTATTTTGCAATCATCTACCACATTATGTTAAAGCAACTGACATTTATGAGAACATGCCTCAGAGAATGAGGAGGTGTATTTCATCTACAAATACAATGAAATCTATAAAGTGTTTTACACACTTACACCTGAACTAAGGGATCCTCTTGCCATCTTCTCAAAGCCAAGTGCCAAAACACAATCTGCCAGACCTTAAAATAAAATTCGTGGCTATTTAAAACACAATGTAATTATAAATGACATTATGTACTAACAACTATTCAATTACAAGAAATAGAATAGAATAGAATAGAATAGAATCATTAAGGTTGGAAGTGACCTCAAGGATCATCTAGTCCAATCATCCCCCCACCACCTATTACCCACTAAACCACGTCCCTAAGTACCATATCTAACCTTTCCTTAAACACCCTCAGGGATGGTGACTCCACCACCTCCCTGGGCAACCCGTTCCAATGCCCGATCACCCTTTCAGAGAAGAATTTTCTCCTCATCTCCAACCTGAACCTCCCCTGGCGCAACTTGCAGCCATTTCCCCTTGTCCTGTCACTAGTTATCTGCGAGAAGAGGCCAACCCCCAGCTCACCACGACTCCCTTTCAGGTAGTTGTAGAGGGCAATAAGGTCTGCCCTGAGCCTCCTCTTCTCCAGACTAAACAAGCCCAGTTCCTTCAGCCGCTCCTCATAAGACCTGTGCTCCAGCCCCTTCACCAGTTTCGTTGCCCTTCTCTGGACACGCTCCAGGGCTTCGATATCTTTCTTGTGGTGAGGGGCCCAAATATACATAAACATCTACCAACTCCTCTTCCACCTTTCTTCCTTTTTGAAAAGGAGAGTCAAATTGGGGTGGGAATGGTACTGATATAAACACATTGATACTGAAGAATGAGAGATCACTACAGGGTTGGGTTTATTTTTAAACTGTTTGGCAGCAAGTATCTTACATGACCAAGCACTTAAGTCTCTGCTACAAATGGCTACAGAATGTTACTACAGTTTTCAAGATAGAAAAATGAGCATTTAAGTACAAGAAAGAATCACAAAGGAACTGCAGAAACAGAAGGAAACACTCATCTATCAGTCCAAAGCATATTCTGTCACAAGGCACCACTTTCTTCCCCTCTCTTCCAAAAATGTGTTAGTCACACACTTGCATTACCTTCAAGTTAAAAAAAAAAAAAACCCACAAGTTTTTCAGCAGATTCTTTTCTTCTCTCCTTTTCATCCTGCAGAGTCTAGTGTCTTGCAGTGCAATAATGCAACTTGGTTCTGCACTACTCCAAACAATTCTTCCAGGAAAAAACTTAATTGGCTTTTACTTACTAGGTCATACTGCTTATGACACAGGAAAGGACATTTATATCCATATACACCATCTTTATTCATCACAGACATAGTCTCTTATGTGCACACATAATGCTGTAGTTCACAGTGGTAGTCTTACTCTTACATGCTTAATCTTGTATTTGTGTACACAACTGGCCAACTTTTTCAGCCAAGCGAGGCAGAAAACACAATTTTGCCTAGGAGGATAGGACATTTACAACTCAGATTACTGACACATTCCTTAGTTCTGTTCTTCATTCAAGTTGTATTTATAGAAATAGAGACTATGTATCACCCAGCCCAAGAGCAAAACAACTCACCTCCTTCTACTAGCTGTCTCGCCATGAACAAAGCAGTTGATCCAGTAGCACAGTTGTTGTTAACATTAATGATAGGAATGCCGGTTAAACCCAAACTGTGATAGATAGCCCGTTGTCCACAGGTTGAGTCACCTTTATAGAGACAAAACATTAAAGTAAGGTACAGCAGGATTTCTTTTTCCTAGTGAAGTTTGAGTACGTGCAATGCTACCGCTTAAACTTTGAACTTGGAACTTTTGAACTGTCATGCTGAGAATGTCTCTCAAGTATCCACAGTACAAGAACTGTAGAAATAAGACAAACATCATCAGATTTTAAAACCAGAAGTTTGTCCTGCTTCTGTGATAAGAGGCTGTGAATTAAAGGAAGGTAACTAGACTGCACAGAAGCATCTTAGAGGTGTGGCTTGGAAGCTGCTACAGGTATTTCTTGAAGGGATTGGGGCCCATGGAGAAGGCCACGCTGGAACAGGAGCACCTCAAAGCAGCTGTGGCTGTGGATCAGTCTATGCCGCAGCGGGTACACGCCTGGAGAGACTGCATCTCACAGAGGAGGCTCCACTTGGAGCAGGTACACCCCTGCAGGACAGCAGTCTGTGGGTAAGTCCACGCCAGAGCAGAGGTGAGGGGAGGAGTTCATTGCAATGTTAAGCCCTATAACCTGGCCCAAAGGGACCAGAGGTGAAGGTTGTAATGAAAATACCTTTAAATTGCTGTAAGCCGGGATTTGAGTTGCATGTTATGGGAATTGCTTTAGAAGAAATCGACTGAACCAACAGAGCATGAGCCTTACAAGAAGCAGTGCAAGTGCAGCAGTGACCTGACCTGGCTTTGGTGTCCAGTAACTCCACACAACACACAAATAGACAGACATAGATCTGTGATCACTAAAGAAGATAATTTTTAAATGTTTGAGACGGTTCAAACTGACACAATTAAATACAATAACCTGAAATTGATGGGATCCCCCATACTTTATCCACACAGATGTGGATAAACTGCACTGATACAGATGTCTGCAAATGTCACGGATCTCACATCCCAATCAAATTACATTACTTACCATAAACGTAACCCACACATGCCTGCTCCACTGCTGAATAAGGAATCCCAGCATCAGCTAAAGCCTTCTGGCCTAAAAAAAGTTTAAAAGTTGAAAAAAAAAAAGTTGGCAAAAAATAATTTAAAAACCGGCTCTCACAACCATAACAAGCAAACCTAGAGTAGTATGTATGATTCATGCCACCACAAACAAGAACGAGCGAGTTATAAAAATTCCTTATTATATGATATGAATGATTAATACAACCTTGCATATTAATTCTCATACGGACAATTTTGCAGTAGAGTTCTGAAAAAGCTTCTTTATCAGAAAGTTTCATGCAATCAATTTTCTGTTCATGCACAAATACTGTTAATTCAAATGAAAGTAAGTTTGAATAATATAGGTAGGTATGAAATTATTTAAGTGTCCAATTCAATTTTAAGCTATCCTTCTGATTTCAGCACTGGAAGACAGTGAGTTCAACAGGTCAGTTATAGATTTTGTGAAAGTGGGCTTTTTTTAATCAGTTTTAAATTCGCTTTTTATATGGATCTATTATTCTGAAAAGTAGCTGTTCCTTCATATGTATAAGAAAAAGATTAAGGCTTAAAATAAATGCCAGCAATAAAACAAAACACTTTATTACTAAATTACCTGCCTCCTTAGCCATGTCAGGATAATCAACACTCTCCTCATGAGGCTTTACAAACTGGCAAGAAAAAAAAGGCAAAAGAAAACCAAGAACAAATCACAATGAGATTTAATATCTCTTTTACTCAAATTGTTATCTTGAAAAGCTTTACATTTAACTTAGAAAGAGGTTTGTGAACAATCAGTTTTAAATAATACAAACAATTCAATCTAATTGACCTCAAAATGCATGCACAAAATCTGCACAATTCCCAGGTGCTACTCCCAGACCCTGTGATGGCTAAAACCAGAAAACAGTGCAATTTTGTGGAAGCTGAGAGCCATCTTTGCTCAGTCTTAAAGAAGATCCATGACTTGGACAGAGATGGACAATAACCCTGTCCAAAGCCTGTGGGAGGGACAGAGTATAATTGTGGTCTTCAATGATTCATTATAATACATGACATAGTCTTCACTGAGACTTTGATAAATACTTCCCTTTTACTTTATTTTGTTACACTCCTATTTGTAACAAGAAAATGCTTGTTCTTTGTGCAGAACTTAATTCTACATAAGCCTCCCTTTCACAAGCCTTATTCCGCTTTGTTGCAAATCATATCATACCTTACTCCTCATCACTGGAGTAGAGGTGCTATTTCTACTTTCTTTGTAGTACGAGTCATTAGAGTCCACCAACAAATACATGTGCTTTGCATTTTTACATTAACAAAAACTGTCACCAGTAAAAAAGAATCCTCAGGCTAACTACTTAGAGTTCAACAAATTATTTGACGTTCACTGTTAGTACATAAAAGTTAGTTTGCTGCCTCCTTATGCTTACCTCCACAACTCGAGTCTTTTGCAACACTTAGCTGTACTTTCTGTAGTGCCTCCTTTCCTTAACTTAGACTGAGAACCTTCGTACTGAAGGTCGTAAGAAAAACCAGTCAGTGAATTGGTCATTATGGAAGTCTGTAACAGCGATTTGGGCTAACAAAAATGGAAAAAAGAGTATTGACAATTTCTCAAATCATACCAAACTGATAACTGACATAATCCACTTCCGAAAATGAAAGGCATGGCTGGTGGAACTGACAGTTACACACAGGGGAAACAAGGACTGCTGTTTTGAGGTGTTACCAATTTCTAGCAGACATTACTTCATAAAGATTAAAAAGAGAGAAAGGATACAATCCTAAAAGACTTCATAATAAAACAGTTAAGATGCAACATGGTGCCTGACAAGTTTTAGTTGTCTCTTCCACACTATTGTTCCTTCCTCAAGCACATTACAGAGGAGTTTAATAAGGTGATGTCCAGTAACTTCCAAAACTCCATTCTGTGATGCAGCCCAGTAAAGACAATTAATAGAATGAAGTCTTTCACCCTTTATTTCCTCCTGTCACATCACAGGCTGGAGAAATACCCATGCAAAAAAAAGTTATTTAAAACAGGGGGGAGGGAGGTGGGTTCTGACTACTCCGGCAGATATCAAAGTCATCTTAAGTTTTGTCTACCAAGATAAAAAAGGTTCCTTTAGCTTTTGCTCCGCTCCGGAAGCGTGCCATGCTGCACGAACCACAGGCACGCAGAGGGGCACCTGCCCCGCGGCCCAGCCCTGCCCGGGCCCGCCGGCTCCCCGGCCCCTCACAGCCAGGGGACGAGCCCTTGACCAGAGGCTGCAGTGACACGGGGCCGCTCTAAGTCTGTCATATCGACCTGCTCAACAGAGCTTCAAAACGTTTATCTTGGCCGGCGGACCCGTCCTCCCCGACACACCAACCACGGGTGAACTTTGCGCTATTGCCCAGGCCGGACCCGCAGGCCCGGGCTGGCACCACAGGCTTCTCCGCTCTGCTGCCCCGAGACGGCAACCGTGTGTCGTGAGGGGCCTGATCCCCGCCGGGGGAGGAAGCGCACGGCTCCCACGCCGCCGCCGTGCCCCCGCGCTGCCCTCAGCAGCGGTACCACCAGGTGACGCCTGACGGGGAGACGCCGAAGGAGCGCCGCCGAGGCGAGACCCGCTCGGGCCGCAGCAGCGCGCAGGAGTTGCCGGGGAGGGCGCAGGCCGGCGGCGCGGCGGACAGCCCCGTACCTTGGTCATCGCAACGCCCACCACGAACACTCGGCGCTGCATCATGGTGGCGGCGAGCATGCACCCGCGCGCGCTCCCTCCGGCCGAGGCGACGCTGAGACCCCTCGCGCGGGCAGCGGCGCGTGATAGCTGAGCGGAGGGGCGTGACGAGCGCCCTCGGGGGCGG
>VWZZ01005754.1:456294-490450 GCA_013399095.1 Psophia crepitans
GCGGCCGGCGGGGAGAGCAGCGGTGAGTGCGGCGGCCCCCGCCCGCACCCCGCGGGGGGCCGGGGTCAGGCCCCGGCGCTCGCTTAACGCCGGTTCCGAGGCGTCCGTGGCTGTCAGAGCCGGTTTTCTGGTGCCGCAAGAAGGAGGCGGAAGCCGGTTGAATTTTACCAGTTCCTGGTAAAAACACAGCAGGTCCCGACCTGACGCGAGTGGGGCCGTGGGTATTCCCAGCCCCTCCGCGGCTCTGCCAGGCCTTGCTGCCCCGCGGGCAGGCCCTGGAAACACCCGGGCTGTCCCTACAGCACTGCCCGGCATCCTCTGCCGGGCCCCGGGGCCGCCCTTGCCCCAATGCCCTCGCAGCCCAGAAGGTCACCGCGGCCATAGCGGGCGGCTTAGGGTCTCGCCGCTTCAAGTTATGCCCTGATACTTTTCTGAAGAACGCAGCTGCCAAAGAAATAGCTACACGCCTACCTTTTTTTGTTTAAGTTATGTATGCAGGAGATCTTAATACAAGAAGTTCTGGTTTCCATGATGTACTGTGCTAAATGTGGGACAGACCAGGGCACGTCTGTGCATATTTATTGATGCATGAGAGTCGCTGAGCAATTCAAGTTTTGGTTCAGACTGCCAGTGGAATTACCTTCTGGTAAAGGTAGCTATTGCAAGAGCTTATAAACAGTGGTTGTTAGTTTTGCTGGTTACATATACATACCTGCAGTTAGCAGAATTGTGAGTTTCCGTTGTTTGCTGGTGCCCGCTGTTGCCGTGTGACTTTGTTCCTATGTGGCCCATCTCTCACGGACTAACTGGCCGCTGGCATAGGCAGAGGAATAAAGACAGACACCTTCTAGCAGGGCAGAAGGACCAAGCGTGACAGATGCGAGGCGCATCTGTGCGCCTGCAGCAGCAGCATCTTACAGTGTTAGGGCCTGGGAAGCGAGCAGTACAGCCACGGAAGCAGATGTTTTTTCTCTCCAAAGCGTACAGAAACCATTGGATAATAATTTACAAATCACAGCTGCAAGTAGGTAGATGTGATTTGTTTTTCTGCTTGGACTTAGCAACTTTGGGGGAAGCCATTTGCACTGATGAGCTTATTAACTTTAATTTAAACGGAGCTGCAGTTTCAAAATGGTTCTGGAACGTGAACTGAGAGTGACCAGTTTGTGCCAGTCATGCAAACAGCAATCCCAAGAGGATGGTTTTCTTCATTAAGGAATGTACTTGAACGCAGTACGACTGTACAACAAAAACTGAACCAAGTAACATTCGAAACTGAAACCTAAGGTGGATCATTTGGGTTTTGGGCTTTTTCCCACTTCTGCAGTGATTCTAGGACCTATATTCTTGTGTGTGATGTTAATTTTTTAAAAGTTTGCTTATTTATATTATTTGCAGTACTGCTGAATTTTACAGTTGTCCTGCATAACTGTGTTTTGTAGACATGGTCTACCACTTCCACTTTCAGAATAACTGATTGTTTTAGAGTATACTTTATATGCATTTTCAGGAAAGAGAAGATGCAGCATATGCAGATATTGTTCCCAGTTGAATTCCTGTGTCAGAGAATTAAATGAACTATAACTGAAATTGTCTCCTATTACTAAGGTATTGCTGAAATCCTAATGAACCGACCCCACGCAAGAAATTCATTGGGAAAAGTATTTGTAAATGAAGTGAGTATGGGCCTGGCCTGTAAACGTGTTTGGAATCATGATCGATAATTAAATGAAATAAGAATAGTTGTGGGAAAACTGAAACAATCAGTCTCTCACTGAAGGTCAGTGGGAGGCTGCACTGGGGCAGGGCAGGTTAGCCTGAAGAGAAAGAGATTGCGATGTGTCTGTACTGCAGTAACGTCAGATGCAGACTGGACAGAGATACTGGAGTTAAGTTAGTTAACTTGGTTGCAAGTTAATGTCCTCACTTGCTGTTGTCATTACAACAAAAACATACTCTGTCAGACCTTAGCAGATGATCTGTTCAAGGTCGATACATTCTAGAGAAAGTCTGGCTCGTGCACGGACAGGAAGGAGAGTTTAAGGTACAGCAAAGGTTCATCTCTGAATCGAAGGAAAAAAGAGGTAGGGAAACATTGTCGTTCTGAGGCTGTCATGGAAGGATCCTGCTGGCTTCACATATATGACTTTCAGGAAATTCCTGGCACCTGCAGGGGAAATAAAATTAAAAAAAAAAATGGAATTTTTTATCATAGATTAGGAACTTGCTATAATTTAGGTATATATATCCATATGCTTAAAGTTTTTTTTTCCTCTTGCTTGTACTCCCTCCCTCATAGCTATTCAGCGCTCTGGAACAACTCCGCTTTGATGACAAGGTTCGGGTGGTGGTGTTCAAGAGTGAGGTGAAAGGTGTATTTTGTGCTGGTAAGTAACAAAGGCTCTGCAAACTATTGTTAAAAGAACTGATGGCTTTTAGGTCTGTGTGCTGATCAGATCATGCAGAAAACGACTTGGAAATGCCTGATGAAAGAAAAGTGGGCTGGCAAATAACATGGTTGTCTCTTTTGCCTCTTGGCTTCAGTGAGGGAGATGTGTGATGGAGTGAGCCATCAGGCTGCATGGTGGTACTGTTTTCTCTTTTTAACCATCTTAAAGCATAGGTGCCTCTGGTATTTGAGGTCTTGGTTTCTTGTTTATGGGTTATTGTCCTTACGATAAGTAAGGATTGGTGCTGCTCTGTGAAATCTGTTCACAGGGTGCAGAGGACAATCCTAGCTGCTGCTTCAGCCTGAGTGTCCACGCTCCAACTTCCACTGACCTTCCTTAATCAGAACACTCTGACTTCAAGACTTGTGAAATGACCTGCCCTCTGGGAGGGACAGGAGGGAACACAGGTCAGATGTCCTTGCCCTGTTCCTTGATTCTAACGTTTTTCTCCTCTAGGCGCAGACTTAAAGGAGCGTGCAAAAATGGATGATGCAGAAGTTGGACACTTTGTTAAAAGGCTGAGAAATCTCATGGATGAAATAGGTAGATGATTATCTCAGTTGGAAAATTTGTCCTAGACTGTGGCATTTAGAAATGCTGTAGGAGGGAAAGATGCTAGCCCCAGCAGGTGATCCATTTAGGAGTAGCTTCTCAAATGGCTCCAGCTTCTGCCTGAAACAAAGATCTGAGTAGAATTAAATACCAACTATCCTGCTGCTACCCCAAGGACAAGAAGCATTTCAGTACTGCCTCTTCCATGATGAAGAGCAGCATGCACATATGTGTATAATAAATACCTGCTATGACAAAGCATTCTATATACAGTTCTGTGTAGTCGTTGGGAGGCAGAGCTACACAAAATGAGCTGTGTTGGTTGTCCCACTTCCAGTACGTGCTCAGAAGCACTCATGATATGGCAATGACCTAAGAATGTGGATTTGGATCTCTGAATGGATTTGCTAAATGAATTTGTTGAATGTCAGGGGTTCTGACAACTACCCCCCCCCTTTTTTTTTTTTAAATTTGTGAAAGGAGTATGGACTTCTGCAATTGCTTTTCTTCCCTTGTTCATGAATTATTCTGCTCTCACTAGAGAGGAATACCAAAGTGAAATCTGACTAAACTACCAATCAGAATTGCAGTAATTAAAAACAGTAATGTAGAGAGAATGACCCTGTCTCACAAACCATACACAGCGGGGGCGGGGATAATTACAGGACAAAACCAGCACACATGTGAAGTCAGCTTACAGCTCCCTGAGCAATAAAATGGTATTTTATCACGCAACTAATCTTCAGGCACCTCAGGTTCCCCAGCTAAGAGGTAGCAACAGTGTTTACCAATTTCAGGAGCCTTGGCTCACAAAAGCACCAGAAAAGCTAATCCTTGTAAGGGTGGGGATGATCACAGGGATGATGTCTTTGTTTTGACTGTTTCACTGCAACAGCTGGATATTTGCATAATAAATTAGCAGAGACAATTCGTCCTGTTTTGTGCTGGAGTACTTTGTATTTGCATGCAGGAATGTTTTACATTCTCCTTACAGAGAAGTGCAAAAAGATACAGTTTCTACTATTTAGAGACAGAAAGTTTGTGGCAGAAACAAACTGGGCAATGAAGGCAATGAATTCTTGAACAATTTTGAATTGTAGATCTATTAAAAGCTTTAGAATTTAAACATTTAAATTCCAGAAGCGAGTGGAACAGAACTTCTGGAACAGAACTGTATCATCTGTATTGTCTTCTCTAGCTGCCCTGCCTGTACCCACAATTGCCGCGATAGATGGCTACGCACTGGGTGGTGGACTAGAACTGGCGTTAGCTTGTGACCTTCGAGTAGCAGGTTTGTGTGTTGCTTCATATAGGATTCTTCTCAAAATCTGTGACTGTATTTTAAAGAGAACTTCTTATAGCTGACTGTTAATGGAACCCAGTAGGCTAACAGAGGAACTTAGGCAGTTCAGGAAACGAGTAGGCATTTGGCCAGAAATTGTGACATTTAGTTACTATTGGGAAAGCGGTTTTCTTGCTTAAAAAGTAAAGCCTATTTTTAGACAAGATGAGGATTCCTTCAGAAAACTATTTATTGGTAGAATTAAATAGTTATTATCATGTAATATTGGATTAGTACTCTGGCTGGATCTAATCTTGCCTTCTTAAATCAGCGTGGACTGGAAGCCTTCCTTCTTCTGTTTCTGTTCTTCCACCTATTACATTTCATCTACTATGGTCCCAAGGTCATTTTTCGAGATAAAATTGCTATATTCGGGCTAAGCAGCCATACTACACATCCCTCATCTGACTTGGGATGGACATTGAGTAAGCACTGTAGTATCCAGACTTTATAGCTACCTGGCGCAATGGAGTTCCAGTTCACTATTGACAGTTTGTAGTTTTATTAATCTATTCAGTATGGAAAATTTCTAGCTATACAGATCAAAAAGAAACTAAAGCCTTTTTTTTTTTTTTTAACAGCTTCATCAGCTAAAATGGGCCTTATTGAGACCACAAGAGGGCTTCTTCCTGGAGCAGGTATCCTTCATGAAATTTGTCTCAGCTGTATAGTAAATATTTTGCCATTAGAGCAACCGAGGTGTTTTGAATATAAATTAGAAGTAGCATCATACAGTGAGCAGAGAGATCTATGAATCTGGGCCCCTCAGTTCAAGAAGGACAGGGAATTGCTTGAGAGAGTCCAGCACAGAGCCACAAAGATGGTTAAGGGAGTGGAACACTTATGAGGAAAGGCTGAGGGAGCTGGGGCTCTTTAGCTTGGAGAAGAGGAGACTGAGGGGTGACCTCATCAATGTTTATAAATATGTTAAGGGTGAGTGTTGGGAAGATGGAGCCAGGCTCTTCTCGATGTTGTTAAGTGATAGGACAAGGGGCAGCGGGTGCAAATTGGAGCATTGGAGGTTCCATGTTAATATAAGGAAAAACTTTTTCACTGTGAGGGTGACAGGCTGCCCAGAGAGGTTGTGGAGTCTCCTTCTCTGGAGATATTAAAAACCTGACTGGACACGTTCCTATGTGATGTGCTCTAGGTGGTCCTGCCTTGGCAGGGGGCTTGGACTAGATGATCTTTTGAGGTCCCTTCCAACCTCTAATATTCTGTGATCAAGAGTTCTGTTCCAAGCCCTGTCTCAGACTTGCTACGAATTTAGCAAAGTCCCTTTACACCTTTTCCTGTTGATCAAAATACTCAAAAGGATGCTGAAGCCTTTCAGGTGCCTTGCAAAATGTTGCCATGTTCAGCTAGTAGTAATTAAAGAAACACATGATCCCTTTATTTTTTCAAACCATGTTATAAGGAGACAAAATACTACTGGTTTTGGGGGCATTTCTCAGAAATGGAAAATGATGGTTTTGCTGTTGTCACAAGGTGGAACCCAGCGCCTGCCCAGATGTGTTGGAATAGGTCTTGCAAAGGAACTCATTTTCACGGGTAGACAGATTGACGGACAACAAGCCTTCTCAATGGGATTAGTAAATCACACAGTGCCACAAAACGACGAGGGAGATGCAGCTTACCAGAGAGCGTTAACTTTGGCTAAGGAAATCCTTCCTCAGGTAAGTATGTTAATTCACATCATCAATGGAAAGAAGGCATTTCTGCTTCCATTAAGAGAGAGCAAACAACTAACTGAAATTCCTTTCTGTGAAGTATTAAAGTCTTGGTTCCTGATGTTTAAGTCTCTTGACTGTCCTTTTTTTTGTGAATGCGGTTTCTGTAGGAAGAAGTGTAACATCCAGCTGCTTAACCCACAACAACCTCCCAGTTGCAGTTATGCAGACCTGCAGGACACACTGAAACCTTGCACTGTGCACATCTATTAACTGTAGATAAAGCCAAATAGTTCTGTAAAAATACCTATTAACTTCCTGCAAATTTCTACAGACTAAAAAGTCATTTGGAGGTCAGACAATAATATAAGAATATTATGAACTGATGTGGCTTTAATTACTTTTAAATGTTTGTTGTGGCTTTGTGTTTTTTAATAAAGGCTCCATTTGCTGTGAAAATGGGAAAACTGGCAATAAACAGAGGAATGGAGGTAATAAAATTTTACTTTTTTTTAAATACTGAGGTAAATGAAGTGGACAGGCAGCTCTTACAAATTACTACTGTAAAATTGTTCAGAGCAGATGAGTTGTAATCCTTGTTTAGACAAGGCATTTAAAACCATTTCAAGGGTTTTAATATTTTCCTTAAAGACAAAGTTAATATGGAAGGATTTTTTTTCTACAGATGCTAGCACTGTAGTTCTAGTACAGGAGTGAAGGTCACTCACTCCAAGTGAATGTTTACTGATTTGAGGGATATGAAGTAGTTTTGAGGGCTATAGTCAGTGAAGTCTCACTCCTTCCCTTTCACCCCCAGGTTGACATTGCGTCAGGGATGGCTATCGAGGGGATGTGCTATGCCCAGGTAGGTTACCTTCAGACTACATTCCTGAAAGGAACAGCTGTATGTTTTGTAAAGCCAGATATTGACAGCGTCCTCTTGTATTTTCCTCTCTCTCAGAGAACACTAACAGCTAAATCAAAAGCTTTGAGAACATACTTGACCACAGTTACAGATACTTATTTCAGAATATGAACTGTTGTGTCACGCATAGCTGCCTCTCAGCCTGCCTGAGACCAAAGTCCTTCCTTAAATACCCTTCTGCCTAAAGAAATCATATATTCTTAGTTTCAATGATATGTTAGTTACAGGATGAGCTTTACAAATGGTTTTCGGTTTAACCAATTAAAAAAAAAAGACAGATTCTTCTCTAGTCATTGTGACACATTTTGAGAGCATGCGCCCTTCTCAGCTAATGGAACAATGTAACTGCTGTGCCTCTCAGTGTATTTTAAAATAGTAAAGTATTAAGTTTATGGAAAATTGTTTTCCTTATAGTTCTCTGGTCTACGGCCTTTGCCTTAGATGCTTTGCTAGTGTGATTTACACTACAACCCAGTCTCTTTAATTTCCTAATTGCAAAATGTGGAAAATGGGACTTAATATTTCTTTGAAAGAAAAGCAATCCCAAGACTTAGATGACTACTGCCAAATTAGTATTTAAAACACATTAGATTTGTCAATGAAAAACATACCACTTTCTCTGTTTTTAAAAAACACAGAATATTCCCACAAGAGACCGTCAGGAAGGGATGGCTGCCTTCAAGGAGAAACGACCACCTCGGTTTATCGGCAAATAATGCTTCCTAGCTTCCCCTTGATTTTTTTGAAGGTAAAGGAGGACTGAAGAGGACCCACTGATTTCTTGGAATTATTTTTGTGACTGCACTCTGTGTACTTAGCTCCTTGCCTTGGACTGCATTTCTGAATACTCCACTGGATCATTTTGCTGTAAGAACTCCCAAATAAAGATTTTAACTTTGTACGCTGATCTTTTTAAAGAGCACGTATCTTGGTTATGGCTCTCAAACAGATGTCAAGTAAGGAGTATGTAGAAGCTTTGCCTCACCACAAGCAAGTTTTTTTTGTTTTGTTTTTTGAGGGTTTTTTTTAAGCATAAAAGATGCTGCATATAAACACTGATAGGAAAAAGTTAAAAAAAAATTCACTCTGAAGAGAAAGTCATGTTGCAAAGAAAGAAAATCTTCCTAAACTTGCTTCCCATTATCACTGATCTTCCAACTCATCAGACAGAACTAGCAGTATTAACACAGAGCAACTGTGTGCATAGTGCAAAACACTGAGCTGCTGCTCCAGCCAACTGAACTTACCTCTTTTTGGTGTCAGTGCTTGTGCGTGCACGTATATGTGGCTGCCATATCAGTCTATGCCAGATACCTCTCTGACTGGAAGTTGAAGGGGTTTTTTTTCTCCCTCTACTTAGAGGTTCTCCAGCACTGAGACACGCCACACACTTCAACTGTACGGCTTCTTACTTCCTTAGACCAGGGCTTTTGAGCAAAAGTAAAATAGTATAGTTACTAAAAATACATTTTTTCTAAAGACTTGATAGGTTATCAAATACGGCTTACCACACTGGACCTGGGCATCATCATTTCATGCTATGATAGTCTCAAAGGAAACCACAGTTGCACTTGTGCCAAAAGTTAACTGAATGATTCGGTGGGTGAGGTAACACTACCAGCTTATACATGTACGAGCTTCCTATATAAAGATCTACAAAGGTAAAAAGCAGAGTCATGGTCTTCAGCCTTTACAAGATGGCAATGCCACAGTTGAAACACAAGAGTTTAAAACTTGCTCCCAGAATTATTCTTCCCTGACAGGAACTCCTAAAGCTGCACAGAAATGTGAAGAGACCTTTCTGTAACTGGCACGTGCAACTAAACTTAGTGGCTTTATACCTTGTATGCATTCATACTTTTCAGCTTAAAAGAATTCTGCTTGCTGTTTCCTGTGGGAACAAAACAAGAAGGGTATGAAAAAATCAGTTACAATCTCTGTGCTTCTGATTGCAGAACTTCATGATGTGACATCTTTACCACTAGGACTCATCCCAGTATCCCATTAATTTGGTGCTACATGCAATCGTAGATTTCCCCCCCCCCTACAGTTAAGATGCTTCAGCAAGTTCTCCTGTTGTTAGGAAAAAACAGTACTGTAAAGACAGTTGTCATCTTTATTTTAAAGTCTTGTGGCAATTGATTTATATTCATTCTATTAACACCAATTTTGAGAAGTTTTGTGTTCCATTTCATGTTTTGGAATTTCATAGCAGACTGTAGCAGACATCTCAGAAGGGTGGTGGGTAAAGGCTCGCAGCCCATTTTTCATTTTTTAAACCACCTTCATAATTCAAAGCTGCAACCAATTTTATTTCCTTCCAAACCAAGAGCAACATATATAACCAGATACACACATGAAAATGATGCTAGTCAAATTATACTTTAGTACAAAAAGCAATTACACAACATTGATTAAATTACTGGATCAGTACCTTTTGAAGTTGCTGAAATACACAATAACTAGATTACTGAAGATTAGAGGTGATGTTTTTATTTGAAGGATGGGAGTTGGGAGAGGGATGGAGTTAAAAACAGTAAAATACGGTCATCATGAAGAAGCCATCCCTGCTAGTAAGTTTTCTTTTTAAACTCAATTACCAATATATTTACAGAAGAGTCTCTGAATATCGATCAGTTGCCATGGAAATATGGAGACTAACCAGATAAACAAAAACAATACCGGAAATTAAACTGAATTTGAATGGACATGCAGTTTGCTTCCATCACTTGTATTTTATCAGGCATCTGTATGCTGTGCAATATGTTTCATTCAACACATCATTTGAAACCCATACGTAACCAAGGAAGAAAGTTGTTACAATTAGCATCTTTATGTAAAATCTCACACTCCACAAAACAATGCAATTGTCACAGGGCTTACATAGAACATTGGGTGGTATTTTGTACTGTGATGACTTGGAAATAGAATTCACTGCACAATACTGACAGAATATTTACAGAAAACAACAGAGCAATCATTAGCCTCTTCTAAATAAAGTGACCAAATATCCTGGGCCTCCTATCAAAGCATGCAATCCCCTTCATGATGAAGACAAGTCAGTATTTTGCTTTAATGAGCCTCCTCCTTTCTCTATCAGTATTCTAAAAAGAAAGATGTCACGCGCAACCAAAAGCAGTCAAACAACAAAACCCCCTTCTTGTTATCAAGTTTAAAATCTCAAGCTTAGTTCATCCTTTTAGTATTATGCCTCCTTTTAATCCTGTTTCTATTGCTTTACTGTAGCAGGTTTCCCCTTTCCCTGATGCAATGTTGATCTCCACCTTACTAGGAGTAGGGAGACTCAGGAGAGCTGAACTGCAAAACAGCATTGTTCTAGCAGTAAGGAAAACAAAAGAACACACCTTGCAGGCAAAAGGAAAAGGAAGTTGAAGACCCCATTTGTGTTTAGAAGGGTTATGAGACAACGGACATTTTGGTTGCCTTAGTTACAAGTCTCATTGTAACCTGCATGCATGTACTTTTAATCTGTAAAAGTGTTGAATCTCACAACCACACACACTTCTATTCAAACACCAAACCGGTAAACAGTGTTATGATCAGCAATCAGGGATGAAGTAACTCTCTCCCAGAAGTCTTTTTTCCAGAATATTCATACCGATCTGTACAAGTCCCATCTCTTTGTAGCCAGCAGTAATCCTACAGGTATGACCAGCTCAAGCAGTGACCCTTTACAAGTTGCATATGCGGTTGCCATTAAAGTTGACATTCACCAAAAGTTACCGTACATGGTTCTGGGTACCACAATTATCGGCAAATCACTTTAATGGTGACCACTATATTACAAGTTACTCCAACTACACACACATCAGAAAGGATTATTACAGAGACAATACTTTGCTCTCCTATACCTGCAGCTTTCAGTTTGGCTTATTTTGTGGCTGTTTTCTACACGGCGGTGGTCTTCCATGACGCATAATGTGTTTTTCCAAACTATCTAGGATGGCAATAGCAATCCTTTGGACATGTGGATCAGTCTGGACATTTTCCTTGATGTTGTATAAGTGCTGTAAACCACCTTCTTCAATTAACATGCTGCAGTATCTGGCAGCTGTAATAAGATTAAAAAAAGGAATTAAAATGAAAATTAATTGGGTAAATGTAGCAGATACAGTAAACACTGATTCAAATCCACTTTCATCTCCTAGACCAGGCAGCATTTAGGACACTCCCTAAAGTGTCTGCAGAAGTGCATCTGTATTTCAACAAGAGACAGCAGAGTTGTTTGGACAGGACTCTAGTTGTAATCAGGTCTGTTTCCATGTCTGTCTTAGCTAACTGAGAAGTGCCTTGTAATAGGCATAGTATTCTTCCTCTCTCTCTCTCCCCCCCCCCACCTCCTCTCCAGGCCCTTTAAGTGCACATATATGAATTTTAAGAAATGGGAGACAAAAGTATTACAGTATCTGTGAGTATCCAGGTAAAAATATGACCTTTGCTAAAAACCTTGGTACAGGACAGTTACCAAAAAATGGTATCAGATATACCACATCATTTGTACAGGCTTGTAGAGTCAATAGGAACTAGTTCCTTCGAAAACAGTTTACCAGACAGTAGTGACGGTAGCCTTTAGTTACAAGTTGCTATGAATGCCTTTTCAAAGATAAAATTATACTCTTCTTTCCACTTTCATTATTGATTTTAAGAAGTTGAAAGCGTACCTACATCAGCTCAGTGTTATTACGTGCAGGGACCAGGTATAAAAAAAAGCCATATGTTTAATGTAATACATGAGCTTCAGAAGTTGTTACACTGTAATGCAACCCACAGGGCATTACCTCAGATGTGCCCAGTTTCACCATTCGTATTGGTGAAGCAACACCAGAGTTGTTTAAATGCTGATGTTAATCATTTCACTGGGGATCACATTTACTGCAGTGCCACTAATATTTTAGTTAGGTTAGCTCATTGAGGCAGATACGATACAGAGAAACAGCAAAAGGATTAAAAAAAAACCGTGAAACACCCCACACAAGAAAAATCAATCCCATTAATTACAGACTACTTTTCACCCTCATCTAAGAGAAGAGGTCAAAATAAAACGCATCTGCTCTCCAGGACAAAAAGCCTTCTTGGTGCCAAGTACCAAAAGCTTAAGATTTTCTCTCCAAATAAATCGCGGTATTTCAGAATTAAACGTGTTTTCCCTCAGAGTAGGTTACTACATTTGCTACTTAATATTTGGTTTCTCTGCAACTTTGTCCATAAGCTTCTGGCACCAACTACCATCAGAGCTAAACTACAAGAACACTGTCTTGATCTCAGATCAGGAGTACATCATACAAGTATTTTCAGTCTCTCCATTCTACAGAACAGTTACTCACTGTCAGTGCAAACCTCTGTGGCATGCTGAAAGCCCAGAGGTTAGGGCAGCACAAAATAAACACTAAAAATAACTTAGTGTGGTCCTGTTTCTTCTATTTAACAGGGTTGAGGCACAAAGAGGGGGAGAAAGCTTGCTTTAATTTCATTAATATAGAATTACAGGCTCCTAATCGAAAACTGTTATCCAGAGTCTGACCAGTAAAACAACTTTGTCAGAACAGTCCTACTTCAACATGGGAAAGTCCTCACAGATCTCTGGACCATGTACCCTGGGAATAGTGTCTCGTTACAGCTAAAAGCTCTACAAAGAGCAGAAAGGGGTAGCTCCTGTCAGGGAGCAGCTACCGGGTGCCATTGCCCTCCACGTGCCAGCAGCGCTGTGACGCGGTCAGGGCAGAGCCAGAAGCAGGGACATCACACTCCCCCTTGTACAAAGGTGTCGACTAGGGTGCACGCTCCTGACCAACTCGGGGTATAAATCATGAGAAGGGCCAGGCTTGGGCAGTTTGGGCTGAACAGGCTAGCAGGGAGGGCACCCTGGCTGTGCTGGAAGCAGCGCTCTATTGTTACTGTTAGCTTGCAGCTTGTTCTGGATGCCATCTCCAAGCAATTGAAAAAGAATAAGGTTATCAGGAGTATTCAGCATGGATTCACCAAGGGGAAATTGTGCCCGACCAACCTGGTAGCCTTCTACGATGTCACCACTGGCTGGGTAGATAGTGGGAGAGCAGTGGATGTTGTCTGCCTTGACTTCAGCAAGGCATCTGACACTGTCTCACACAACATCCTTGTAATGAAACTTAGAAAGTACAGGATAGACGAGTGGACAGTGAGGTGGGTTGAGAGTTGGCTGACTGGCAGAGCTCAGAGAGTGGTGGTCAGTGGTGCAGAGTCTAGTTGGAGGCCTGTAACTAGCAGTGTTACCCAGGGGTTGGTGCTGGGTCTGATCTTGTTCAATATCTTCATCAACGACCAAAACGATGAGATAGAGTCCACCCTCAGCAAGTCTGCTGACGATACAAAGCTGGGTGGAGTGGCAGACACACCTGAAGGCTGTATTGCCATTCAGTGTGACCTGGACAGGCTGGAGAGTGGGGCAGAAAGGAACCTGATGAGGTTCAACAAAAGCAAGTGTAGAGCTCTGCACCCGGGGAGAAATAACCGCATGCATCAGTACAGGTTAGGGGATGATCTGCTGCAGAGGAGCTCTGCAGAGAAAGACCAAGGGGTCCTGGTGGGTAACAGGTTGACCATGAGTCAGCAGTGTGCTCTTGTGGCCAAGAAGGCCAATGGCACCCTGGGATGCATTAAAAGAAGCATGGCCAGCAGCTTGAGGGAGGTGATCCTCCCCTTCTACTCTGCCCTGGTGAGACCCCATCTGGAGTATTGTGCCCTGTTCTGGGCTCCCCAGCTCAAGAAAGACAGGGATCTCCTGGAAAGAGTCCAGCGGAGGGCAACAAAGATGATAAAAGGCCTGGAGCGTCTTCCCTATGAGGAGAGACTGAGAGACTTGGGTCTCTTCAGCCTGGAGAAGAGAAGGCTGAGAGGGGATCTGATCAGTGTTTATAAATATCTAAACTGTGGGAGGCAATTGGATGAGGCCAAACTCTTTTCAGTGGTAGGCAGTGAGAGAACAAGGGGCAATAGCCAAAAACTGGAACACAGGAAGTTTAACTCAAACGTGAGAAAAAACGTCTTCACGGTGAGGGTGTCAGAGCACTGGAACAGGCTGCCCGGAGAGGTTGTGGAGTCTCCTTCTCTGGAGATATTCAAGACCCATCTGGATGCCTACCTGTGCAGCCTAGTGTAGGGCACCTGCTTTGGCAGGGGGGTTGGACTCGATGATCTCTAGAGGTCCCTTCCAACCCCTACCAATCTGTGACTCTGTGAAACAGTGCTTGATATGCAATTACCTATTATGCCGTGTTATTGTTTGGTCTTTTCACTTTAGAAATAGTGATTTATGGGACAGGGATAAACAAGCATAATATAGTGCTGTCAAGACCATTAAAAAACTGGCACAGAAAATACTTTTAATACTTTAGAGGAAAGCTTCTTTATATCTGGTAGAAGTTAATGACAGCACACACACTCATGTCATACAAATTTATGTCAAAAAAAAAAAAGAAAAAAGCATTAAAAGCCAGGAGGTTTTGTCCAGTCTTACATTTAGGTATGCACAGGGGATTTATTTCCTTTCCCATGCTCAGGGGATTTATTTCCTTTCCCAACACTTGCGCGTTTCATCACATGCTCTCAAGTCATTTTACAGGCAAGATGTTGGTGTTCTCATTTTGCAGATGGGAAAGACAGATTAAGAAACTGACCTTCATGTCACAGCAAGTTATTGCTAAAAGGCGATTAGAAACATGGATGACCTAAAACTTCTGATACTGGGAGATAGCTACCTGCTACAATCACTGTTCTTAAAAGGAATTTGTTGCCCATTATTAATGTTTACATTTCTGAATAAAAACACCTGTACAAGACTAAAATGTAGTTAATCTTAACACATGCCTACATTTTTAACGAATACTGTGCATTTAACAGTAAAATTCCAGTAAATAAAAAGGATATAAAGAACTCTCAACTACTTTCCTGTCTTGCCCCATTTAGTCAAAGCCTAAATGTAGTTTATCCAGAGGACTGGGAATGAATACTCTAGGAATTCTTACTTTTCCCACTTCATGCCAGTGAATAATATGCTAAGAAATAAGAATTTTAAAGGTAATTTTATCTTAATACATACGATTTTTGCTGCAGACATGCTGCATGGCCCACACTGCCCATAACTGGACACCAGGTGTCATGAAACAGCCAAGTAGAGGAAAAAACGGATTGAAAGACCTATTAAAAAAAAAAGGACACGATCAGCAATTCACTTTGCTACTAGATATTATTAACTATAGAAACATAGAATCTTTAAGGTCAGAAAAGACCTCTGGGATCATCGAGTCCAACTGACAACCCACCACCACCACATCTACTAAACCATGCCCCAAAGTGCCACGTCTACACACTTTTTGAACGCCTCCAGGGACAGTGACTCCACCACCTCCCTGGACAGCCTGTTCCAATGTCTGACCACCCTTTCAGTGAAGAAATTTTTCCTAAAATCCAACCTAAACCCTGGAGCAATTTGAGACCATTTCCTCTTGTCCTGTCACTTGCTGCTTGGGAGAAGAGACCAACGCCCACCTCACCACAACCTCCTGTCAGGTAGTTGCAGAGATCCATAAGGTCTCCTCTCAGCCTCCTCTTATCCAGATTAAACAACTTCAGTTCCCTCAGTCGCTCCTCACAAGACTTGTGCTCCAGACCCTTCCCCAGTTTTGTTGCCCTTCTCTGGACACGCTTCAGGGCCTCAATGTCTTTCTTGTAGTGAAAGGCCCAAAACTGGACACCATACTTGAGATGCTCCCCCCCACCCTGGTTTTTTCCTCCAGGCAGCTTTCCAGCCACCCCGCCCCAAGCCTGTCGCATTGCCTGGGGTTGTTGCGATCGAAGTGCAGACCTGGCACTTGGCCTTGTTGAACCTCACACAGTTGGCCTCAGGCCATCGATGCACCCTATCCAGATCCCTCTGTAGAGCCTTCCTACCCTCAAGCAAGCTGACACTCCCTCCCAACTTAGTGTCATCCACAAACTTACTGAGGGTGCACTCGGATCCCCTCATCCAGACCATTGATAAAGATCTTAAACAAGACCGGCCCCAAGACTGAGCACTGGGAAACACGGCTTGTGGTGGCCAGCAACTGGTTTTAACTCCGTTCACCACTACTTTGTGGCCTCGGCCCTCCAGCCAGATTTTCACCCAGTGAAGAGTACAACTGTCTAAGCCACGAGCCAACGGTCTCTCTAGGAGAATGCTGTGGGAGACCATGTTGAATGCTTCACTGAAGTCCAGCCTTTAAAAGAGGTCACATGTCAACTTGTTCAGCTACAGGTTTAACTAAGAGAGACACATTTGATAGTCTTTTAAACATTAAAAGTTTTGCCTGCTGCATTTAAGATAATTACTAGTAAAAATCATATACAGTGGCAAGTTTTTACCATAACATTTGTTATGCCTCCTACTCCTTAAAAACAGGAGTAAACAGTGGAAATTACAAGGATTAGATGGACAGTAGTTATCTAATTGTACTTTTTGGCCTCAAGCTTCTTTATCTGGGACAGGTAGTGCTAACCTAGTGCTAGCCAATATAACCCTTACTGGTTAATCTTTGTGCCTAAATCTTTCAGACATGCAGCTGGATACCTTTAAGAGAAAAGCAGACAGAAGAACATCATATTTTTCTTTTACATGAGTCCCTAACCTTCTTTGGTCACAAAGGGAAAATTAACATACTGTGTATTTTAAGCCTATAGGTGTTTTTCCACACCGTGTCTGATTAGCAGCTCACTCTGCTTTGGGAACAATTTTAAATCTAGTTCAGTTTATTTTCCAAACTCTAAATCAAGACAATAGTTACCTGTAAGCCACCATCTCACATTCTGGGGTTGGCCAATTCAAAATGGCAGAATGCTGCAAAATACAGAACCAAGAACACTCATTGTTAAATACAAACACTGAAAAAACCCAAAAGAGTATGATAAAATTCACCATCATTTCTGTACCAGCTGTTCAAGGAGAGATGTCCTCTGGCTGCGACTTAGTGTCCAGGCCTGCTCTCCTCGAGATATCAAATGAGCAATAATCCCTGCTGCGAAGTAGCTAACTTCCACCTCCACACTGTGCAATAATTTACTGATGTGGTCAATAAAGTCCTTCCACATTAATTCAGAATGGAGTTCCTTAACTTCAGCTATGTTATTCTGGAGGGAGGGGGGAAAAAAAAAAAGAAAATATCAACAGAAAGAATAAGACATGAGGGAGATATAAAATGTAGTTCAAACTTGTATGTTTAAGTAAAACAAACACCAGGATGAGTTCTTCATATATCCAGGTGACCATCAAATGTCAAAATACTACTCCTGCTTTTGAAAACTTTTCTGGTCTAAAGCAGGAATTTGCCTCAAAGAGGGTTTTTTGTAAGTAATTTTAGGCCATTAGCATGCAGATTACACTAAATTAAAGGCTAGTTTTAACATTCTCAAATACACTCAATTTCAGCAATGCACAATTTCAAATTCCATTTATTTTCAACCTACTTTTTGCATTTGGACTCATCTGAAGCCTCACTCACTGCTCTTTCTTAAAAGCTCTTTTTGTTTACTGTAACCATCAATTTCAGTGTAACTAGTGCTTTTGGAGAATTGGTAAAACAGTCCAAAACAGTATCAATTGTGAATAATGCACACCATAAAGATTAAAGAAGAACATAAAATATTAGGCAAGTTTTCAGATTAACATGGGGTAACTAAATATCAATTTTTAAAGTATATATTTCAGGGATTTGGGGCTTTCAGGGAGTTGGTTTTTGTGGGTTGTTTTTTTCCTTCTTTCATCTCACCAAAAGTCCAAGAACTTTCTGCTGGATGGATGATTCAGACGGAAAAGACTGTGGAAAAAAGAAACAAACTTTAGGTAATCATTTATACTTATTATTGAAACAATGTTAATTATAAACCTATGTTGATAATCCACCATCAAAACTGTACTCCTCACCTCTAAGACTCTCATGAAAAGTTCTAGCCCTTGATTTTCAATGAAGTGCCGACATGTTGTTGGAGATTCATCAGTGAGGTTCCAAAGTGCACTCAGTGTGAACTTGAGGGTAGTATCTACAAGATTCTGATTTGTTTTCTGTTTAACTATTTGTAGAAGTTGCTGGAAAAAAAATAAAATCCCAACATCCCAGTTATGATTATGTATCAAAAAACATATTAGCTCCTCCGCTTCTTTCTGCACAGATTGGGGTATTGCATAGCTATCAATTCATAAGCAAGGTAAAGATCTTAGGGTCAAACTAAATACAAAATAAAACAGCTATTAAACTTTTTCCGTCCCCTTTGAACATGCTTGCCTGCTAGAGGAATTCCTTTTTTTTTCACCGTAATTACACGTGCAGTACTATTACGCATGGCACAAAGCCATCCACAGAACTCTGCACCCCACATGAATGTTGACAGCACTAACCATTTACTTCAAATATTCTCTTTTTGAGCATCCTTCATCTTATACAATGGATTCCAAACCAAGAGATATCTTGCTATTTTACTTTGCATCAATTGCGTCAAGTTTGCTGACTTTGGCTTCTTTTCACCTACGCTAATATGTCTCATTGCCACTGTCTCTAACAAATTGTCTAAGCTTTTCTTTCCTAAAGAACTTCCAAATGAATACAGGTTAATGTGTTCTCAGAATTCTATGTGCTTATGTTTATTTTCTATCTTTAGAAATACTGTTAGCATGAATAGCTGGAGAGGATGGTATTTTTGACTGTCAGAAAAGTATCTGACTTACCCTAACAATGAAGAGCTCTGCGCCAAGTTGAGCTGTTTGCTCTGTTGAAAGCTGTAAACAGAGCAAAACCACATCAACACTTTTTTAGACTTTAGAAATACTATCCTATCGTCTCAAAGCTTAAATTTCGTACCTTCGCAGCAAGAATGGAAATTATAGCTACAGCCATCCTTTGCATGTTTTGATCTTCATGATTACACAGCCACTGCATAACAAGTTTGGCTGCTTCAAACCTGGAAATTAAAGATAAATTTAATTTTCAGAAGTCTTGTAAGTCTTAGTAGAATAAAGGTGTACAAAGACAACACATTAGATAGAAATGCATGCAAGACAACAGGAACTGGAAGAAGTATGCTTTGTAAGAAAAAAAAAGGTAGAAATATACAATGAAATTACAGGTATTGCATGAGTCTCAGTCAGCTTGGAGTTGTTTGCTTAGGGTCTCTTACTTCTAATTATATATCAAAGTACACAGGAATTGTTTCCAAAGAAGGAAGAAAAATTTGGCACAATCTTCTGGAACATCAGACCAATACACTTGAAAGCATTTGGGCAAAACATTTTAAATCTCTGCAAAAAGCAACCCCATAGCTCCCCAGAGAAATCCTGACTTCTGTTACATGCAATTAGCGATAGACTCATGCAGGTGAAGTAAAAAATACCTGTACACCAAAGGACTTTTGTCAGACCTATATTCAATTATGAATTACAGGCCCAAAATAACATAGGTCAGACAAATTCAGCACACTGGAATGATTAAACTGGGCAAAACTGAGATCAGAAACAAACCTTCTGAAGGAACAGAAAATAAAGTATTTTCCAATGTTACAACTCATTTTAACCGACATATAAAACTTGCCTGTTAAATGGAACATCCTGAAGGATTCTGTCACTGCATAGTGAAAGAAGACAATTCTTCTGCAGCTATGAGAAACAAAAAGGAATTACTTCATCAGAGATATACATATTTCAGAATACTTTTCTGCTATGAATCATTGAACATATTTCTATCAGGTCATGAGATATGAAGGAACTTTTTGTAAGATCCTCAAGACAAAGAATCCTACAAAAAAATAAAGAAATTTCATCTATTACCTGTTGATGATTTGGGAAGTGTTCCATGGCCTTCAAGAGCAAGTGAGTGACATTGGCCAGAAGTCGCACAGGCATGCCTGCTGCTAAATCTTGCTTGGTTAGGTTAAAGACACACGCACTTGCTGCTAACTGCACAGGCAAGTTCAGGGGGTGATTTCTCATTCCAATAACCACAAGCTGAAATGCAAGAGTTTTGCCCATGTTAGTTACATGTTTGTGCACACACCCAAGAGCAATTCACTGCTGCTTGAGGCCACAACAATGACTCACAGCACCCAATTTCTGCCTCTCCTTTACTTAAGTGAAAAATCCATCTGGTGTGATTTTAATTCTCAGGAAGAACATTTCCTTCTGCTGTGATTCAAAGCTGACAACTTCTACTTCTCCAAGTCCTTTTGCACTGGTCACGGCAGCTTCTCGAAGGAGATGCTGCACAGAGTGCAAGAGATTCTTAGAAAGATCCAAGGTTTGCCCTATGCACTGGGATTAAAAAAAAAAATAAATCACCAAACCCTTTCAGAGATGAATGAGGGATGACAGACTTTCTGCCAATGCCTAGAATGGATTTCTAAGGAAGTTGCTAGGATTTTCCAAATTAGAGCCCAATACAGAACACTAATGATACTTATTCATTGGCTATCATACTGGAAAATGACAGTGGAGCAAAATATCACTAAATGCCTTCCTTATTGCTACTGCTTTGTAAACGTCAGCAGAAAGGCACTGTTGTACCTGGGGAATAAGACTAGATAGACCTTTGATTTGACTCCGTACAGGTATGTTCTTGTTTGGAGTTTGCGTGGCAAGGCTTTGGTAGCCGGGGGGCTGCAAGGGTGGCAGCTTCTTGCGAAAAGCTGCTAGAAACTTCCCCTGTGTCTGACAGAGCCAACGCCAGCCGGCTTCAAGACGGACCCACCGCTGGCCAAGGCCGAGCCTATCAGCGACAGTGGTAGCGCCTCTGGGATAAGAGTTAAGAAGGAAAAAAGAAAAAAACAACAATGGGAGCTTTTGCAGCCAGAGAGAGGAGTGAAAAAATGTGAGAAACTCTGCAGACACCAAGGTCAGTGAAGAAGGAGAGGGAGGAGATGTTCCAGGCGCTGGAGCAGACATCCCCCTGCAGCCTGTGGTGAAGACCATGGTGAGGCAGGCTGTTCCCTTACAAACCCATGGAGGAAGGATGATGAGGAGTAGATATTCCACCTGCAGCCTGTGGAAGACTCTACACCAGAGCAGGTGGAGACACCTGAAAGGAGGCTGTGACCCCATGGGAAGCCCACGCTGGAGCAAGCTCCTGTCAGGACCTGTGGCCCCATGGAGAGAGGACCCCACACCCAGAGCAGGTTTGCTGGCAGGACTTGTGACCCTGTGGGGGACCCACGCTGAAGCAGTCTTCTCCTGAAGGTCTGCACCCCATGGGAAGGAGCCACACTGGAGCAGTTCATGAAGAACAGCAGCCCGTGGGAAGGACTGACATTGGATAAGTTCATGGAGGACTGTCTGCCATGAGAGGGACCCTACGGTGGACGAGGGGAAGAGTCCTCCTGCTGGGGACGAAAGAATGGCAGAAACAATGTGTGATCAACTGACCGTAACTCCCACCTCCATCCCCCTGTCCTGCTGGAGGGGGCAGGGGGGTGGGGTGGGTAGTAGGAAGAAATCAGGAGTGAAGTGAAGCCCAGGAAGAAGAGAGGCGTGGGGAAGGTGTTTTAAGATCTGATTTTATTTCTCATTGCCCTACTCTGTTTTGCTTGGTGATAAATTAGATGGATTCCTCTCTAACTTTGGTCTGTTTTGCCCAGGACAGTAACTGGTGAACAATCTCTCCCTGTCCTTATCTTGACCCATGAGCCTTTTGTTATACTTGTTCTCCCCTGCCTAGTTAAGAAGGGGGAGTGATAGAGCAGCTTTGGTGGGCACCTGGACTTCAGCCATGGTCAACCCACCACAGTTCTAATGACAGAATTCAGTATCTGAAGAAAATGTCGTATCATATTCAAAATTACACAAAAAATTTAGATGCTACTAAATGTAGGTACTATACATTAGTCCAGATCAATATTATCTAACATAAAACACTACAGGGCATCTTCTACATCACTACTGTTTAAAATAGGTGTTAATTTCTATCCAACATTATAATTTTAAAAATCACAAGCAAAAAATGTAAAAGCTTATAAAAGGATTTATACCAGGGTTTTGAGGAAGGGCTCAGTTTAAGGAACAATACATGACAATCAAAGCTATATTATTTTACCTTTAAAATTTCCGGCTTTGTTTTTTCCATTACATGTGTCAGGCTGAATAAATGGAAGAGTGCTTCTCTCACAAAGAAGGCCCGTTCACTGTAACGCTTCAGTGCTTCAGAAATCTGAGTTTCATTTGCTTCTCCTGACACCTATGAACAAAGAAATAATCTTTAGTTCAAGATGTCACCATTTTACTGTAAAAGTTTTGTTCTTAAAAAGTGCAACGCTGCAGTTTCAAAGGTGGTGGTCTTAGTCAAATCCCTCAGTAATCAAATGATTACTTTATCTGGCCATATTAATCCAGAACTACACAACCTTCAAACATAATGAAGAATCCACATTGTAAGCTAAAATTAGGCTTCAGTCATGTCTTTAAGCAGAACTATGTAAAACCATTAAGTAAAAGCAGCACTTCATAACTAACAAAAGCTGATGATGATGCACCAAATACCTAAAAGCACTATTTGTAACTGAATGCTCTGTCAAATGCAGCTGATAAATTAATGAAGATGGGATTTTGGCCGTAATTTTTTTGGCTCTGGGTTCTAGCTCTGGCAATAGCAAAGTATTTCCATTCTTTGCCTACATCAAGCTTCCTATAAGCTGTATCTGTAGCAATGGCTTTCCAGCACCATATTAAAGAACTAACTTGCACTCTCCGCAAAAGAAGTCATTCTTAATCCAGACTTTAAATACATGTGAAAACCAAACAATGAGCTACTTTAGGCAAAGACTGCATTAGAAGCCATGAGCTGTTGACTAATATGAGCTTAAGTGCAAAATATTAAATCAGGAACTAGCTGCAAATTTTTGCACTTCCTGATCTGCTGTATTTTCCATTTTACTATATTTTATCTACTTTATAACTGTACGTTGTATAACTGTAGATGGTTTGTTCCTCAGTCCTATTTAATGAATCACTGCTTCAATCATTGTTTTCTAAAATTCTTAGGGAAGCTCACAAAACTTGTCCTACTTAATACATCACATAAATGTTCCTAGATCGAAGTGTCACGTTCTGTGCATCCTGTATTCTGTAGAGCCAAATTTTTCAAAACTTGCTAGATTAGGAATACATTACAGCCTTGAGACACTGATACTGTCTTGGATTTTGTTTTATATTCTCTACTGATTAGGACAGGGCAATCATACTGACTCGTGTGTTTTGCAGCCAGTTATACACCATACAAAGAATTTCTACTTGGCTTGATGTTCTCAACTATAATGTCTGCCTAGTGTTCAATCTTTCAAGAATTTTCTACAATAAAATTTCACAGGACTGCTGTAAAGACAGTAATATTTTACTTCTGCTGTCTCCATGAGTGCTGTGTCCTGTTCATTCTTTAGCAGTATCTAGCCTAAGCAGCTAAATATTTCAGGATATTTGCTAATGAATTTCAGGTCACCAAAAAAAAATATGTACAAAACCCCAAAAATATATCACTGCTTACAGTCTCTTCTTGACAACTATGCCTTAAAGAGAGAAATGCAAACTGCTTTTTGCTAACTACACTGCTACAAGTCCATCCTGATTTTCACGTTATCAGAACCTTCTTCCTTACTGCCTCTTCATAGCACAGTCACTTCCATAGGCATGTACTCTAAATAGCAAGGATTATATTGAATTATTTTATACCAAACACAAGGTATTATTTCCTGATGCCATAGATCATCACACCAAACAGGAACTTGTTTTCTCCAACAATGCATTTAGACATTCATTCACAGACATTGCTATCAGCCGTTACAACTCAAGAGACTTGGCCATTAACAACTGCCTAAAGTTCCAGAGGAAGGGGAAAAAAAAAAAATGTAGCTATGTTACCTCACTTGCCTGTAACAAGAGCATTCTGAATTTTAAAACTGCAGGGCAAAACTCAACTTGCACAGGAGACAAACTAAACTATGGACATACCATGCAAACCCTTCCTCATTCCCTCTGCAGTTTCCATCCTCCTCATGGCACAGCAGAAAACAAAACTCAAAGATGATATACCACTGACACGGACATGTCTAAAACATCTCTTATTTCTTCTGTAATTCTGACCCCTTCATAGCAGGGACAGGATAGGCTTATTCCCCAGTAAGAGCATGCATATTCTACAGAACAGGGAATGATGTCTCGTTGCCTGGCACTAAAGATAAATAAATGTACTTCAGCAAACACCATCTCATCCTAAGGGGCTAAGTAATTTAGGATTTATTCAAGCAGAGGAAGTTTTTCATCCTAAATAATTGCTTCTTACATGTTCATCACCAAAAGACCTTTCAAGGTGGGTAGAAATATTGTAATAGGAAATAGAAGTGGTGATGGAGCACAACAGCAGCTCAGTTATTAAATTTTATTATATCTTCTGTGTTAATCATGAACTGCTCAAAGCTTATGCAAATTGTACCTCCACCTCTCACATATTGCTGCCTTATGCCAGATACTGTGCTGGAATCCAGATAATATTATTCAGTAAACGACTTCAGACTAGACAAAGTTCAGCTCTCATAGATCTGATGTTACATCAGGATCTAAGGCTCACGGAAAAGGCACAGAAAATAGATGCCTCTTACAACAGTATTATGTAAATTCAGCAGTTTCTGTGCCAGAATTAAGTAGGAATTTGACACATAGTCAGTAATTACAATTAACAGTCAAAAAAAATGAACCTACAGCCTCCTTCTGAAACACCCATATACATTTGTTACAAATGGTTAGCTCTATTTTTCCTGCACATCGTATTTTTTCAGTAAAATTAATTCTCCCACTTAACCTTTAGGTTTCCTTCTCCTGTTAGGAATTCTGAGTAGCCAGCATCGGTAGCTAGCAGTCCTACAAACTGCATTGTGGGCCGCTGCTGAATAAACGCTTCTACAGCTTTATCTGTCACATGTTTTCTTCCAGAAATGTCTAAAGACACAAGGTTAGGCAAAATATCCTTCTGTTCCAGTAAACGAAGTGCTATGTCTGACGTGAACTGTTTGTCATCTGAAATATCAAGGTGATTCAGGTATTTTAGTTCTCTTATAACATCCAGAATCTGGGTTGTGGTCATTTTCAAGCATTTCAGGTGGTGCATGGTCAAAGACTTGAGTCGGTCTTTGCAGGTGAGGAGTGCTGTTATGTCAGTGACAGAGGTGTTCGATATATCCAGACTTTCTAATCTAGGAAGTGAAGCAACATCTGCCAAGTCCTCGTTGTAGAACGAAACATTGGTAATACTCAGTGCACGAAGGCCAGACAACTGACTGAAGCACCTCTCATACGGGTCTTCCAAAGAAAGAGTTAGCGAGTTCACCACAAGGCATTGCAGATTTTGTTGGATCCATTTATTGCTGCAAAGTCCACTTATAATGTCTGTGATTGTTATATCTGCATTCACCCCAGTAGCATCAAGTTCTACCAGCTTGTGATGGCAAAATGCTTTCTGGAAAGCCACAGCAGAGATTTTCGCTTTCCGGATACAAGCTCGTTTCAAACGCATCTGGTTGCCTCGGAAGATGCCCACAGTTCCATCATTCAGAAGCCCTGTTGGAAAACAGCATTAGAATTTGGCTCCAGTCTTATAGAACACCATTCTTATTTTAAGAGCCTGAAGGGTACTGAATGTTAACAATGAAAATTAATTGCAAAGTAGTTTGTCTTGGTTCATTAAACCATGATCCCAAAACTTTATATTTGAGATTCTATTTTTAAGATTATGACCTCACTTTTAGAAAATGCCAGGTTTAAGAATAGGACAGATGAATTAAGGTGTAGTATATACACATTACCTGTTTGGTTCAGAATGTGGAACATGCAATAAGATGTGGATATGATTCAAAAACATTCAGATTGCTGCCTGCATTTTCTGGATTTACTCACTGAACTGAACAGAAATATGCTAAAAACAGAATTTCAAAATTTCTGCAAGTTATTCGTCCCTTTAACTGGGGACATCCCTTTAACAGTTCCTCTAACCTCAAGACAGTACCAGCAATCAATGACCAGTTCTCATCTTGCTTTAACTCAATTGAATAATTTAGCATTTGACTGAATTCATAAGTAGGATCAATACACTAAACTAAGCTAATTAAGTTGTTCTGTATATCCCTCATGAAGAAGGTAGAGGAGTGTTGCTCAGAAACAAGCTGAATGTGAGGAAAAAAACCTAAAAAGCGATTCAAAGAGGAGAAAGAAGAGGACAAGGAAAGGGAGGGAACGAGAGAACGACAGCAATGACAAAGGGAAATGCAACAATTTAGAGATTGTTTATCTTTTTGCTCTCGAGCAAGATTGACTGCATAAGTAGTCTTCTCTTGCAGCATACTGGCAACATCCTAACTGAAATACATTTAGTTCCATGCACAGAATTATGCAAAACACATTGAAAACACCAAGATTTCTTATTGTATCTTATCAACAGAAGGATTACCGCTCTATAGAAAGCTGTATGAGAAGGGTATGCATGCACAAGCATGCACACAAAAGGAAGAACATGTCCTTCTAGTTTCACTGTGGAGGGTTATAAGTATCAACACTCCTGGTTTTTATCTTCTATCTTCAAACATACTGCACATAGAAAAGAAACTGAAAATGCAATATTTTTTGAATAAAACATCATTGCCACTACAGTTTGGATTTAAATCATGAGCTAGTAATTTCCTCTGTGACAAAGTCAAATTGAGATTTGTGACCTTTCCAAAGGGAAAATGCTTTAGGCATTTGTGAACAACTAGCCAAGGCATTCATCTTTTGCAGTGAAAGCAAAAATATGGAGTGAAACAATTGGTACTCAGCAGAAAAATTAAGTGTGACAAAAAAATTATAATTTGGTTAAAGTACTGTTAAATTATTTCCTTTTTTTTGCTTATCTTTTCATTTAAGGATCAAGTTAGGCTCTCTCCCTGGCCTATGTTAGCCACACCCTCTTTATCTGGCAGGCACTTTTTTTTCATCCTGCACTCTGACACAGTGTTCATGACATTTCAGTGTCTGGAACTGCCTTCACCTCTACTAGCACTGGTAATAAGTTTCTGGTAACTCAGTTTCCTTGAATCCGACTTCTAGTGTAGCCAGCAGGAGCAGGGAGGTGATCGTCCCCCTGTACTCAGCCCTGGTGAGGCCGCACCTCGAGTACTGTGTCCAGTTTTGGGCCCCTCACTACAAGAAAGACATCAAGGCCCTGGAGCATGTCCAGAGAAGGGCAACGAAGCTGGTGAAAGGTCTGGAGCACAAGTCTTATGAGGAGCGGCTGAAGGAACTGGGCTTGTTTAGTCTGGAGAAGAGAAGGCTCAGGGAAGACCTTATTGCCCTCTACAACTACCTGAAAGGGAGTTGTGGTGAGCTGGAGGTTGGCCTCTTCACTCAGATAACTAGTGACAGGACAAGAGGGAATGGCTGCAAGCTGTGCCAGGGGAGGTTTAGGTTGGAGATTAGGAGAAATTTCTTCTCGGAAAGGATGGTCGGGCATTGGAACAGGTTGCCCAGGGAGGTGGTGGAGTCACCGTCCCTGGGGGTGTTTAAAGAGAGGTTGGATGTGGTACTTAGGGACATGGTTTAGTGGGTAACAGGTGGGGGGGGGGCGGTTGGACTAGATGATCCTTGAGGTCTCTTCCAACCTTAATGATTCTATGATTCTCGGGACTACTCTAAATAATTACTTATCAGAAAGTAATGTACGTTGAAGATGAAGAGTTTTTTGGGACTATTCCTTCCATTGTATCTGACTAGAATAACTTGAGAAAACTAGAACACCAGTATTTGCACAATAAGACCAAATCAAATCTAAAACCTACAGGATAGGGCGCTTCATCTATTTAAAGTACTTTTTTTTATTGTCACGTCTCATGTCTAAACAAGCCTCCAGGATCTCCAGGAATGGGTCTCCTGCCTCTTCTCTAAAGTAACCTATACACTCAATCTTTTCATTGTAAGAAGCTTTTATCAACACAACATTTTCGTTGGTCAGACTGAAAGCAAGCAAAGGAGAAGGCAGCCCTCTCCTCAAAGATGTGCTGATAGAGAACATGGCAGGCCAGTATCTAAAATGTAAGAACACCACAATGATGTTTTCACAGATGTTTACACTATTGTTGAAACTGACTGCTTTTGAGCAAATTCCACTTCAACAAAAGTGCCAAAAGAGAGAAGAAACTATTTCAATGAAAATCATAAGATTATTTCCTAGTTTAATCACAAGGACACACAGTAAAGAAAATTCCATTAATTGCTCTGTGGGAGATATTGAAATATTTGAATGCTGCTAGAAGTAACAGAATCAAACAAAATCTTTTTTAAGTGATTGAAAGATAATTTATTAATTAACATTCAATTACAAGAACATTAAATTAAAATCATAAACCCAAGACAAAGCACTTCCTATTTAGAACTATCTATATGGCAATACAACATTCAGCTGAAGCTGTGGAAAACCCAAAATAATAGAATTTCTCTATTATGAGATTAAGGAACACACTTAACTACAACATCAGATTTTACTACAAAATACACCAGAACTGCAGTGTCACATTCCAATAAAATTTTTTCACTGATGACCCACAAATAATTGGTTTTACCATGAAATGCCATTGTCTGCAGCAATCGATCAGCCACTTCTTGAGGAAACATCCCTGGCTCCTGCAAGCATAGCGTTCCATCTTGCCTTTCTGTGCAAAACTTCTCTAGGTTGGCAGTCAGGAAATTTAAACAGATATCAAGTAAAGAATAAGGAGAAGCTTCCTCCTGTCATACACAAAACACAAAGAAACAAAAAGAGATTTAGTCAAATCATTCTGTTTATGAATCTTCCACTCTTCTAGAATGTTGGGTTGAGGCAAATCATTCTTTTTCATTGATCTCATCTCATTGGAACAGGCAAAAGGAGACATTCCCCTTAGAGCCACGCCAGCGTTTAAGTCAGGTCACACAATAAAGGATTGGCCAAACTGATGGGCAGCCTCCTCCTGCAGTTATTCCCAGAACCACATCCAGTCTGGTCAGTTGTGCTTCGGCCCTGCTTGAGTTCACAGAAAAAGAAATTGCTGATGAGAATATTTGAACTGATGAAGTCTACTGGGAATTAACAATCAAGACAGAGTGAAAGAAGATCTAAGTCAAATTTTACTTCTTGATTTAAACTATTTACTTTAAACGTTCATTTAGATCAATCCACATTTGAAGTCTACTACCAACCTACAGAAGAAATGTGGATAAATTTCATGTATTGTTCAGGGCAATTTTTCATACTGAACAGAGCAGCTAAAGCTTCAGATCACAAGAGGACACTCAAAAAGAATTATTACACTGCTGCACAAAATTTCTAATTAAAGCAACAACTATTACAGTATTCATTCTGATTACAGATACCGATTTCCTCCTTTTTATGCTATGCACCGGGAAATCATAATAGAACCCTGGGTAGAAAGGACAAGGCAGAATATAAACTTGAACTTTTCCTTCAGAGTTTGAGATTATACACTGATACGTGAAATCTCAAAGGGTTGTTTTTTTTAATTCATGTCTAATAATAGCCTACTGTTTTCAGTCACACAGATTAATCAACATAAAGAATGACTCCCAGCACTGTGAATCATCCCCAGCACTACACAAAAGAAGGCCAAGTGACTGGTACATACTCCCCCAGACAATTTTGAAAATAACAGCATCAACTGTTGCCAGATCTCATCCGTAGGAAAAATTGTAGCTTGCCTTTTATACTGAAAGTTCTGGATGATTTCACCTTTCTTTCCCAGCTCATTTAACTTCTCTTCTGTTCCTCCATTTGCCTAATATGCTCATCACAAAAGTAAAGAAATATATAAAAGCTTATATGCAAGAAATATAAAGAAAATGACAGAAATAAGTGTTATAAAATAAGGTGCATATATTTGAAGACTGGGAGGCACCACATTAGGGCAAAGATGGCATAGAGCTTATCTTTAATGAATGACATATTAACAACAATGAGAGACTGCAGTTCAATAGCTCCTGAAGACTTAAGTACAGGTTTGGGAACTAGAAACTCCAAATTATTCAAATACAAGCTCCTTCTGCAGCTTTTGACATGCAACTTCCAACTCCTTTGACTTGATTTCACTAAGCGCTTTATTTATTTTTTAAAGCTTGATTATTACATTTTATTGTTGAAGAAACAGGAGTTATTTTGTGACAAGACTTGCTCTCATCACCAGAAAACAACAATTTTGTCTGCCTCCTATCTTAAGCTGATATGAAAAGGAAGGACAGAATGTGGAATTGTTAATGTCTTTTCTTTCTTTATAATACACCACAATGCCTGAAATACTTCTAAATAGAAAAAAAACCAAGCAACTATTTTAAAATTGTCCATTTCTTGAAGGAAAGAGGAAAGTTTTCTTTTTAACCTTAAATTAATACACAGTCAGGACTTATGACAGCTGTCAATTCAAATAAAAATCAGAATCCTTATTCAAAGGCATAAGAAAATTATTTCCACTGAAACAAAGACATTCACATTTCCCCTTTGATCCTGTGTTTCTAATTTGATGCTTAAAAATGATAAAACAGAATACTGGCTGTCTTCATTCCTGCTGGCACCGTTCCATAACTTCTGCCAGAAAAGCTGAAACACTTTTGTATATCAGTGAGCAAACTCCAACAAGAATTTTTAGCCTTGTAGATAGGCTGTTAGCATATGACTCAGAAAACTATTTTTTCAACCAGTATCTCTAACTGGCCAATCTATAATTCAGAGATATTGTTTTAATTTGCATATAATCACTTTAGAAGTCCATATAGGACACCACCATACAATAAAGGAGTAAAATCCACAAGCAGGGATCAATTAACACTTGCAAACCTATCATGTTTATTAACTCCACTTACAGGAGACATTTGTAATGTTTCTTCAACTTGCTGCAAAAAGGCTGAAGAAACACTAACAAAGGCTCCCGAGGTAACCTGGGCAGATAGGCAAAACATTTTCATCTATACCTAGTAAAGTCCCTTGACAAGCACCATAAAAACAATCCTAGACTGTCTGCTACTGAAATAGAACAGTTTGAATACAGCCAGCAAACTTTTTATGAGAGCCAGAGGCATTCCTTTTCTCAACTTTTCTTTACTTAAGGAGAGTATTGCCCACTTAACAACCTCACAGTAAAAGTCTTCAGTTGTATTTAAGCTCTTACAAGGTTAAGATATAAACGGTTCCTTTCTCTAGCTGTGTTTTTGAATGTCAACTTGAAAACAAACCTGGCATTTGTTTCCAGCTCATTTAACTTTCTGGTTCTAATAGTCTAATGGACACTGTAAATGTGTGTCAACCATAGCACAGGATTATTATTTTTTTAATTTAATAAAGATCATGAAGCAATAATTGAGTAGAACTTTTACTATGTATATTTGACTTATTCATAGCCATCTTATCTATTTGATACTTCCATGCAACCTCATCATTACTTTCATTCTATCAACTTAATTCAGTGGCCAGAATGTAAATATAAATTCCCCAAAACACAGACTTACGCACTACATAAATCTGAGTGTCTTCATTAGCTAAAACACGAAAGAGTGACACATCTAAAATCAACCAGGTTTTGGAATAGTATAAAAAGTAAAATAATTTCATTTAGATGGGGTTTTTAAGGCTTATTTCAATTTAATTCTTTAAAAAAAAAAAAAAAAGATAACTTTATAAGTACTTAACATAACCAAGGCAAGCAAACAAACAAACAGTGTCCGCGGCGGGGAGGAAAGTAAACTACATAGCCACTGGCATCTAAAAGAAGTCCAATACACCAGTAGACTGAAATGCAACACCTACTTCAATATGCCGTTACCCAGTTCAGGTTATAGCTCATACACTAGTGCAGTTGGAAATGTTCTCAGAAAGAACACTATCCTCTACATTTTCTTCTAAAAACTCCTTAAATCAACTTCAAATATTGCTAGACCAAAGGCAATTAAAAAGAAAAAAAGAGCTTATGAGGACATCTTAAAGTATCCAGAATAAGAGAATCTTAAACCTAACATTATGCCTAGATTAACTGGCTGTGAGTATCAAAACAAAACCCTGTTCCTTTGGGGAAGCATCACCACACAACCACCTGCTTATACAATAATAACTAAGAAAGAGACAGGTTTAACTGATGTTTTCCATCAGTAATTGCAATCTAACTTTGCATGAAAAGTAAATTCCACTGCTGCATGGGCCTTTTTCACCATAGGTGTTGTGATCCTACCAACTCTAGCCTGAAAGATTCAGTTCCCTCTGGCTCTGCATCTCAGACTCATTAAAAACAAAACAAAACAAACAAACACACACACACCACCACCAAAAAAACCCCACCCAAACAAACAAAAAAACTCAAAAAAACCCCAAACTTTTGTTTCCCCATAGGTAGCTTTTCGCAGTTCCCCTCCAAATAAACCAATATAAAACATCGGAAGACATATACCAATTTCAGCTCTAACAGAACCACTTCCATCATGTACATTGCAAATTTTATACCCACTTGCAGACTCGATATGACAAACCCCAAACATGTGATGTCTCTGTATGCCAGACCCATCTGTTTTTTCCTTTCTGAAATCTCCAAAAAGGAGATGGGGTACACGATAAGGTACTTTACAAATTGTGGCAGTTATTTCTCTCAGAAAGTCAGCAGGAAAATAAGAGGTAATTTAGAGTGTTATTCTTTAGTCTGGGACATACCATGTTTCTGTGTTCCACCTCTCCATAGCCCCAGCACTTAATTTCTTAAAATGAATATTCTTAAAATGACTAAGAAATAGCAACTCAAGTAATGGTCATCAAAATTCTTCTGAGCACTAATAAAGGAAAGGCAGTGAAAAAGAAACAGTTCTGTGATTTATGTTACAAAGAAAGCTTTCTGATTATGCTACTTAAATTAAATTGAATGAAACAGATGTAGGCAATTTATTAATCAGACTCAAGGAAGGATTATGCTCAAAACTCAAATTTAACATTAACTATTCTAGCACAACATGTGGGAACATACTGATCAAAGTTGCTAGTGATACAAAGCTGGCAGAGATCATGAGAAATCTAAAATTAAATAGCGCCACATTAAAACTTCATAGTAAGGCCATGTATTTCAAGATTAATATCAAGAACTTCAAATACGAGTTCATCGATTAGAAATGACTGGAAAGAAGAACCCGAATGGTTTGCTTAACCACAAGAAAACAATGTAAGGCAGCCAAAGAAGGTATAGGGAGAAACATCAACCAAAAATAAGGAAGTATTATGTAATTTTCAAGACACTCTGAGATCTCAAGAGGCTATTTATGTTAAGAGATACCCGCACCATTTCAGTTTGAACATAACAGCTACTAGAATGCTCTGGGGGGAAAAAACCCAACGTGTTGGCAGTAGGAAACAAAACCAGCTTTTCTTAGCCTAGCAGATCAAAAGGTGAGAGATATGAATGCCACCTATAAATACAGCACAGAGAACTATAGAAGCATAAAAGCTATTAAGGTGAAGTACAGTGCCAACACAGCAACAAAGGTGCACAGAAATACCATGAATTAGAATTTTTGCCATAAATTTAGAGGTCAGTACATAGCTCCAAAACATCAAACAATTAAGTTCTATGCTAGTCACTGAATAGAACAGCAGGCACAAAAGCTACCTACTTTTAAAAGAAAGATCAAAAACCTTATTAGAGTATTAAATGAAATTCTCTTTTTAATAACAAGGGATGAGACTAGATAACCCAGGAAGTTCCTGCTAGTCCTTTAAACGCATATATGCACACTCATCTCTCAAACAGAGGAGCAATCAGAGCAGCACCCATCTGTTCTGCTCTGAGGCCTGTCTTTAACAGAGAAAGACAGTTCTCTCCACACCAGTTTTGGCCAGCTCCGTGCTCTACGAGCACCCTACCGCACCTCACACAGACCAGCAAGGCCCACGTACCCTACGTACCCTGCGTACCACAAAGTCCCCGCTTTCGGAGGCACGGCTCTTTCCACACAGCCCCTGGACAAAGCAAGTCCCAGTGGGAAAAGCGTCGAGGGCTGGAGTGCGCCCAGAGCGGGGGGGCAGAGACGGCTGTCCCGTCCTGCCCTTCATGCCCGCCGGGCAGGCCCCCGCTCCTGTGTGGCGGGGAGGCCGGCCGCAGCCGCTGGTCCTCTGCCTCAAAAGGT
>VWZZ01005754.1:491045-520731 GCA_013399095.1 Psophia crepitans
CCTTCCTTCCCCCAGTTTTTTTCCCCCCCCGACCTGGAAGTGAACCGCCTCAGCCGGCCGGGGAGCGCCGCCGAGCCCGCCTCCTTAAAGGGCCCGCGTCAGGCACACGCCGCCAGGCTTAAAAGTAAAAAACATCGTAAAGTGTGGAAAAGTGCATTGGCCTCGCGCGTTACGCTGTGTGTGAGACCTTCCCTGATGTCGAGTTGCTTTTATTTTGGAGCAAGGGTGAAACCGGTGAGCCTGCCCAGCAGAGCCTGCAGCAGCCTGACAGCAGTGCCCTGTCCCTGGTGACCGCTCAGGACCAGGAACCCACCCTCACCTGAAGGCTTGTTGCTGGCCCTGTACTTTAATGCCCCTGTACTTTAAATGTTTCCTGCCCACACCAGGTTCTTCTGAAAATACGAATAATAATCAATAGGTTTTGCCACCTGCTTCAAAGTTGGAGAGGAGCTCTGTCATAAGCTTTTACACGGAATAATTTCAGGTTTCGGATACCATAGTGGTGATGAAAACCTGTTTCCCAACAAATACATACTAGCACGTATTGTTGGTAAAGAGAACACAGTTAATTTTTAGGTTTCAGGATACAAAGTAGAGAGTGATACAATGTGATGAGTTCACAGTTAAATGTTTTCAGGAATTGCTGATTTTATGTACAGCAGCTTTAAACAAAACCAGCAAAACAGATAAACAAATATTAAGGAACAATTGCTAAAATTTTTTATGCTTCTGTTCTTAGAAGATGACAAAATATTCTACAAACATTATGAAACCCAGTTTTGCCTGTTTAGGGACTATGTAACAGAGGTCAGTTATAGTCCCAGTTCTTTCGATTAGGACGTCGATGTAGAGGTGACAAAATTATGTGTTCAGGATCTGACAGAATCAAAAGTCTTTGTGTTCTGAATTTAACCACTTAAAAATCTCAGCTGCTTAGAAGAAATAATTTATATAGTTATGGACACAGAAATTAGCTCAGATTAGGGAGGGGCTAAAACTGTTACTCTTAGTCCGTTACATGTTTCTTCCATGTTCTTGTGTCTTTGGGAGCTTCCAGGCTGTTTCTTCCATACCTATTAACTCCAGATGTCTTGTCTTTCCCTTCTTTTTCTCATTCCACCCAGACTTACAGTTGGAACCATCTTCTTTTCTTCTGTCTGGGCTCAGACAGTGGAAACGTCCAGGCGACGGGCTGATCCCCTGCTCTCAGCATCCGTTCTTGGCCTGCCCCGCCGTACCGAAGGGCCGCGGCCGCGGGGAAAACCTCGCTGCGCCACTTCGCTCAGCGTACGGAGAGGCCGTACAGCCACCTTGGTGCTGGCTCGGCATCGGCATCGGAAGCTGCAAAGGCACAATCCCAGCAGGAACGGGCTCTTCGAGGGTTCAAGCCAACGAGCTCGGGGTTCCTGCGGGGCCTGTGCAAACCGAGATTTTTCACAGCCGGATTTCCAGCGGGACAGCATTGCTGGCACAAGAGCAGTTCATCTTCCAAAGGCCTTCTCCAGAACTGAGGACCTGGCGCAAAAATGCCCAGACAGCAATCAGCAGGGGCCACACCGCGTATGTCTGCTGCCCCGGGTCCTCACCCACAGGTCAGCGCGGCCGGCGGATTCACTCCGAAAACAAGATTTCAGCTTCACATGCCCTAACCCACCCAAACACGGCCAAGTCTGAAAAGCGCTAAGGAAATGCCATCGCCACGGGAGCAGACGGTGTAGGTGGCACTTCGCAGCGCGTCCGGCAGGCGGTGCCGTCGGTCCGTCCGGCAGGCGGTCCGGCAACGAGCTCCAGCCGTTAATTGACAGCCCGGGTTCTGCCCTGCCGCATCGATCGCTCGGCGCTCGCTGAAGGCGCCGGATCGGTCGCTCGGCGCTCGCGGGCGGCCCTGTCAGCTCCAGCATGGCCGGGCTCGTCAACTTCGAGGATGAGGAGGAGGTGAAGGGCTATCTGGAGAACCTGCACATCGAGTATAGCTACCAGTGCCTCAAGGAGAAGGACCCGGACGGTAAGCGGCTCCACCGCGACCCCCCTGCCCGCCGCTCCGGGGCCGGCGGGAGCCTCAGCCCCTTCACCGGTGCCTTGCAGGCTGCCAGCGCCTCGCCGACTATCTGGACGCGGTGAAGAAGGACTTCGTGGCGGCGGCGCGGGTGCTGCGCGACAACTGCGAGGCGCACGGGCACAGCGAGAGCTGCTACAAGCTGGGGGCCTACCAGGCCATCGGCAAAGGTGGGCCGGGGGTGGGCGGTGCTGGCGCTGCCTCCGGTTCCCCTTCCCGGCCGCCACACTCGCGTCTGAGCGGCTGGTGGCTCGGGGCCGTGCTGGAGGTGTCGCGGTCCTGTGGGGGGTCTGCCAGCAGCGCGAGCTCCTCTGCGGGCGCTGGGGCAGGGGGGGCGCCTGGTGCCTGTGGGGAATCGGCTCTTGCTTGTCCTCCTGACCTTGAAGGAGGAACTGCGTGTCCTGCCTCTTTTATGGTCACGTAATAAAAGCTGGGGAAGGGTGAAAAGCCTTAGATTGCATCCTTCTGGAAAATCGATTTTAGGTTAACCACATGCGTTATTTTTTAGAGTTCTGTCTGTAGAAGTGGTAAGTATATCCAGTGCCGAATGTTGCTGTGTGTCCTGTGCTTAAAATTTGGATTTCTTCCTGCCTGGTTGTTTAGAGAAAGTAAGGAAGAAATAAACTTACAGCCTGCAAGTGCTTACAGACACTTAAGTGGGCCCCAAGCCTGCCCAACACGTGTCTGCGGGTACAGTAATTGGAAGCAGTTAGCGAGTCCTCTTCCAAATGGCAATACTGGGAAGGAACGTACTTTTCCTGTAGTTCCAAACCAGTAACAATCTCTGTACCTATAGGTATGCTGGCAAAAAAATACTTTGTCTAGTGTAAGCTAATAAGAAATCCACAGATGTAGTAGTGGGAACAGTGTTTTGTATTTTGGGTTTGTTTGGGGTTTTTTTGTCTGCGTAAGGTGGTGTGATTACTGGGGAGCAGAGGAGGGCTTCTTACCTTAAAGGCACTAGCAAAACCTTTGTAAATGACACAACAAGAGCGTCTCTGGAGTCCTCAGTTTGTCTGTAGCATCTAAAGTGAGGAATGCTGTATTTCCCGAGAGGGACAGGGAAGCATCTTGCAAAGCAGAGAGCTCCCATCTGGTTTAGCCCGTCCTTATAGTAATCTTTTGTTTTCTTGGCCAACAGGTGGACTCGACCCAGATTTGAAAGCTGCCTACAACTCTTTTATGAAGTCATGTGAGAAAGGTGGGAAGAAGTCAGTAAATGCTTGTCATAATGTTGGGCTGTTGGCCCATGATGGGAGAGTAAATGATGATAAATCTGACCCCGTTGTCGCTAGAGACTATTACACAAAAGCCTGCGATGGCAATTATGCTCCTAGCTGCTTCAACCTCAGTGTAATATACCTCCAGGGAGCACCTGGGGTCCCCAAGGACATGAACCGTGCTTTGACGTACTCGCTGAAAGCGTGTGAGCTGGGTCACATGTGGGCTTGTGCCAACGCCAGTCGAATGTATAAACTGGGAGATGGCATTGAGAAGAATGATGTCAAGGCAGAGGATTTGAAAAACAGGGCAAAACAGTTGCATAAAGAACAGAAAGAAGCCTCAAGTTCTTTAACGTTTGGGCAGTAAAACTGTCAGTTGCAGTTAGTGACTGCGTTTTTAAATGGCAAGTGAACTTGTTATTTAAATTGTAGGCATACAGTTTTCACTTACAGTAAATAAATATCCTGTATTTGCATATGCAAATAAACTTCTATTTTTATGGATGCAACAAACTACTAGCTCTGCTGTGCTTTTCTACATTTTTGAATACACAAGTTCTTAAGTTTATTGCTTAGATCCCTCCTTTTCTTTAAGGAAGACTAAAACCCCTGGCCTTTTGGAAGTTTGTCCCCATGGTTTCAGGTATGAAAAGCTCTTTTCTGTGTGTAGCACTTCAGTATTGAGGCTTGTGCTCTAACACACACGCACATACGCTACGCGGAAAATCCCAGTTGCAAGGTAATCCAAACGTGGACGCTCAGAGCTGTGCGATGTCTCTGACAAACAGTGGTGGATGTTTGATAGTGTGCGTGCTTGGGTGCTCTGCTCTAAGGCTGCTTTGTACCAGGACGGCCTGAGAAACTTGAAGGTTTATTTGCTGAAGGTAACATTTGTTATCCTAAGGCTGTCTTTAGCTGATATACTTTGTTGTCATACCGTCAAAACAGCACTTGTAACTAGGAGAAAAAGAGATGACTTGATATAGGGAGAAAAGTATCTTGCTGATGTTTAGATTATATACTTAATGTCATAATCTCATCTGAGTTTTGATTTCTCAATTCAGTCTAAGTTTTACAGTAGAATTACTTCATTTGTGCAAATGTTTATTATTTGACTGTAAATCACTGTTATGGAATTACTTGATATACTTTGATTTCTGAGTAGTTAAGCATTCAATTGGAGCCAAATCAAAAATCTCTGGTCCAGGAACATCTTCAGTACAAACCTGGCTTCAGGAAGCAGGGTGATGCGGAAAGCTGTGAAAAGACTGAGGGGTGGATCACTCCAGCATACACGTAAAAGCTGTTCTGTAGCAGTGCGCAGTCTGGGGGTGGAGTTGTACCAATCTGCTGTCATCTTAAATGGAGGTCCAGCCTACAAAATTCTGTTGGGTGACAACTTCCGAATGCTGGGGCTTTGCCATTCGCAATGTGAGCCGCGTCCCTGTGTGCTTGTTGATTTGAACTGCCGGCCTGTGCAAGCCGCTGCTCGGCGTGTGTGTGCCTGGCTCTATGACAGACCTCGCATTACTGGGAGCCCTGATTTGCACAGGGAGTGCCTGTGCAAACTCCGTTGTCACTAGTTTCCTTCCTGCTTAGCTTCATGCTTTGGTATGGTGCTCAGTCTGATGACCGCTTTTTGGTCCCATCTGCCGTTTTTATATATTCATTGACATTTCTAAACATCGTGATGTGAATGTTCTACAATTACATTGAGAGTTCACCCACAACAGGGCTGGTGTGCAGAGATCCTGAGGAGGATGTGGCACACGTGTGCACGTGCTGGATGTTGTGCTCCGTTGCTGCGTTTGTTCAGGACGCATGAGGATGTCCTGTTAGAGCTGCTAACAGTGTGGGCTCTCCAGTCCAAGGCAAAAGTTATGCTTGAAAGACCAGAGGAGATTTCTGGGTACTGGTTTATGCTACAACCGTACTGCTGAAAGGATGTCGGCTTGTCAAGTGAGCACGCAGTACCTGCATTTGTGTGCTTCTCGGCATGCCCAGCATTTCAGCTTGCACACAGCCGTAGCGACAGCTGAAATTAAAGAATCATTTCTAACTAATTTTTACTATTTTTTTAGGAGGAATAGTGAAGTAAGTATGTTAGTGCGTTTCCTGCTACCTACTGCTTAAAAACCTCTAAACATGACAGATTTACACAAACAGCAGCTCGTTCTTCCTCCTCTTAGGCTGTGGCCTAAACGTTTAAGGCCTCAGTTCTTTCAAAGATGTTGCTGACGCTTCGCTATACTGAGAAAGCTTCGAAGTGTGTTAATTGTTTATGCAACTCTACTGTCACTCTTCAAGACAGCATCAACAAAGCTCACTACAAGTGTCTTGGATGGAATTTTTTTTAAACTGAGATGTTTTAATATTTCTAGATCCAAAATTTAAATTTTACATTTATAGTGGATTTTGGATAACTAAGGGTAATAAATCACTAAAAGATGCAAACTGAGAGGAAAACTGGAAGATTAATCAAGTGTATAAATAAACCTTGATCTGTGTGAGTTTATTTTGCACATGACAGCCTCGCCTCGAGAGATACCAGTGAAAGAAGGCCCGCGCGTGTATTCTGCTTCAAATGGATTGACCAGTATCAGTGGACAATTTCAGGATGGCTGTACATAGTTTTTATTGCACAACTATACTGCCCGGAGATTTCCGTAGTACATGAAGTAAGAATATTGGAGTAGTCTGTGGAACGTAGCCTGGTTTTTGAATATAAAAATCCATGGTGACCGGCATCAAACAGAGCAAAGTGCAGTCACACACAGTGAGTTCTGAAAAATTAGTCCACAGCAGCCTTCCCCCCCCAATGCGAATGTTTATAGCCAGGACCTGTAACTCTGTGCTGGGCTCAGGCTGAATTGCTTGCTGCCATCTAAATGTTTTGGCTCTTCAGAGGTGGTCGTGAATCCCACATAGTTTCTGAGCTAACCTCCTGATGGAACAAGCACAGATTTTGAGCTGCTTTCACATGATGCTTAAGTCTCACTACTTTCAAACTATGCTTATTTTGCTCTCTTTGGCCACAGAAATACTGTCCTTTGCTTGTACTGTCAACTGTGAACAGTTGTCCAGGTGTCAGCTTCACTCTAGAAACATTTAGGTCACGTTCAGATGATGCCGAGCCCAAAACGGTGATGAGCCTGCGTGGCAGAATGTACATAGAGACATCCCTGCCTATAGATCTTGCAAATGAAATAGGAGAAAAAGGAACTTCATGAGCTGGGCTGGGCTGATGAGCTACAGGGGCAGAGTGTGAGCGCCAGGCTGTAGGGGAAATAAGTACAGGCTCAGAATTGGGCCAGACCTACTGAAGTACAGGTAACACCCAGGGCAGGAGACTCCCTGTCAGACGAGCCTGAATGTTGTTTTTAGCATCTTGCCCACAGGTTTGTCACTGTCTGACTGCTGCGTGTGCCAGGCTGCTTCGGGCTTGCTCTCCCGCGCCGTCATTACCCCTTCCTCAAATGCGCACAAATTGTTCTACTCTCCTGCCAGCCACTGAAGCATTATGTTCTACTTTTTGTAATACAAATTTAGGGAACAAGGTGCTAACAGATGAAATTTTGGACTCCATAGCTTATATATATGCAAACTGTAACTAAACCTACGTATTCTGAAACAGCAGTCTAAAGTGGGGCAGTATATGGAAATGTATTCATGCACTCCCGGGATCTTTCGGAATTTAGGTGTGTATAAGTGTGTCTGAAGTTTGGGGGTGTGTGTGGATGTTTTGCTGTAAATTTACTGCTGGTTTAGAACATGAGCGCTCTGGCTAAGGTCTGGTTAAAGGGATAAACTTACTATTTAGGTAAATTAAGTGGGAGAAAAAACAACACTAATTTGTCTGTTGCCAGAATTGAAAGCAGAATTGTTGGAATCTCATTCCGCGCTGTCTCAGGCAGAGCACGTATGAATAAAAGCCGTTTTTTCTGACTTAACTTCCCCTTTAACAGACTTCTTGGCAGGGATAAAACCGCCGCAGCACAGCGTGGGGATGGCAGGGTACTCGCTAACCACAGATGGCAGTATATGAAAGACATTCTTGCATACCGTGGGCGTAGGGCCTGTGGCTCTTGTTTTCAGCAGCCTGGAAACAAACAAACAAAAAAAGGTGACAGAAGTGAGATTCATTTCTCTGTTACCACAACTAATATTTTTAGGGCAATTCAAGAAAGTAAAGCTCTTTGGTGTAACACGCTTGGCCTGGCTCTTTGCTAGGTGCTGTTCTGGGCATTTGTTTCACTTGGGAAAGGTAAGTAAATGCAGCCTCTGCGGAGTGCGACAGTGTAGTAATACAGCAGTTTGGGAGCCGTGTGTGCAGAGTCAGCAGTTACAGGTGGCTCAGGGCGTTGGAGACTCGGGTGACATTTTAAGCCCTGATCTTTTTTTAGCTCATAATGCTCACTGCCTCCGAGTGGCTTGTTCAGGTCCTCAGTCCCGCTGAACCTGCCGCAGGAGAGCAGGCTTTCTTCCACGCGGAGTAACGACCAGTGATCCCGCCAGGGAACTTCCAGTCAACACAGCAAACAGGCACCTGGGAGCATCCTCAATGAAAGCGGCACAGTGCAGATAGCTAAAGCCACATCTAAAGTGCACGTTATGGGGAGGATTTTTCAGAGCGCTTGAGAACTCAGAGACTTGCAGAGTTTAAATATTATAAGATGAACTATTTTCGTAAAAGCTGTCATCCAGTCTCATTTCAGCGTATTATAAATTATATATGATTACTGCAGTCTATAGCAGAGACTATTGTCTCTACTAATCACAGTCTATTCTCAACCTAGAGAATTTCCTCAGGAGACTCAATCAAAATCTATCAAGAGGTGAAAATTGTACTGTACGTCTTGGCTTATAACCGCCTCTCTGATATTATGAGGGTATTACCAAAAGGCCGATACCTTCCTGCTCTTTCTTTTTACATGATGTTACAAAGGCGAAATTTTATGTCCTCTTGGGAAGAAAATTGTTCTCCCAAAGCTTCTGAGGTCATAAAGAAAGATTGGTAAGTATGTGATCGTAATAGCACACTGGGAAATACAGAAGAGTTGTTGATCTCTACAGGATTAGTGGATTGTCTAAAAATAAAGGAATTTATGTCAGCTTCTCGGCTCCTAAACCACTGTCTGCTTTCATTTCCTTTTAGTGGGCTAAGTGTATAGCTGACCTCCTTTAAGAAAGCAGCAATAAACTTCAGAAGGACTGGTTACCAACACTAATTAATTAAATAGACTTATGAATACACAGCTGTAAACGATGAAAGCACTCGCTGCAGGATGCTTCAGATCGCCAGTGGAGTGCTGGTTTTGTACTGAGATGTAAAAACCACCGGTGCCGCATCATGTTGTGTCATTAAATGTCATTTGGATTAATTCTGGACAAAAGGTGCTGGCTGGTAAAGAAGCTGCAGGATGTTGTAGAAACAGAAAACCAGACTTGTTCTGGTGGTTCTGCTTCTGTGTTACATTGTCATGAAAGCAGTTTGGCAGCTTGCTTACAAACTTTTTGTTCTGTGCAGAAAGAAATTCACTCCCTCAGCTATGTTTTACTCCACATCAGAGAGGAACTCTCCCAGGTAGTTCTTCTCCTCCTTTGGTAGATGGAGAGGGAAGAATTCCTCCCTCCCTTGCACTTCCCAGCATCTCATCCACTAGACCTCAGACTGAGACAATTCTGCTTGGGGTTGGGCTTCTTTGGGGGTGAAGCAAGAAAGCAGAGGGAGGAAAAGGAGTCACGGCACAGCAAGAAACAGAATAGAAAATAAGCAATATCTCCAGCTATATTATTGCTGTAATTTGTGCTGGGCAACACCCAGGGATCCAGTTCAGGTCCTGCTATCAGGCCACTTGTATGCACCATCATGACACCCCCCATCCAGAGAGCCACAATCTAAGCTTTGGGTCTGCACCAAGTCCCCAGAAGATATTTCAGTACCAATCACTAGTATCTTGGTCTGGTTTTCCAGACACTGTATCAACAAAATGTGTCCTAGAATCCACACAAAACAGATTTCTTCAAGACTTTAACGATCAATTCTGTACCAAATTTTCAATGTCTAATTTCATATGCTGTATCTGTAGCCTCCCAGCGCTGTCATTTTTCAGTAGCCACACTTGAAGCAAACACAATAACCACTAATTACACTAATTTCAGACTATATCGCATATTTCTAATTTGTTGTTACTGCCTTCTACTCTAGTTACAATTACCAATGGTATAGTCCTTCCAAATAGGATGTTTTATATTTCTTACATACACACTTTGTTTTACAGTCTTGTTTGTAATACGGTTTTGTAATATAGTCTGATTTCTAATGCTTTTTCCCCCCCTAGATCAACTACTAAGAAATTTGTGTGATATGGAATTATAAAATTAGGGCCGCTTTGGGGCGGTGATTTCAGATGGAGATTTGTGAACAGCGTAATGGTGACGCATATGTAAACTCCAGTTCATGAGCGTGGTAGGAGTTCTCTGTAAGATCTCATTCTGTCTGTGCAAAACTGAAGTACGATGCTTTAAACATACCCTGGAGAGTTCTTCTTAGTAACTGAGAGGTTTCTGGTAAAACAAGAAAGAGAGAAGATGAAAACCCCGCATGTTTATACAGCCGTTGTCACCCACAGCATTCTAGTGCACTTCACCTGGGGAATCACAAGAAACACAGAGATGCTTTTCAGCTCCTGGAGCCGTTACAGTCAGGGTTGGGGTAAGAAAGCCATAGAAGAACAATGTTAATTGTTCGGCCGTGATGTGATTCCATAACTTGAAGATGAGGCTAACCTGAATGTATGTTACAAGCTCCTTATTCTGACAGCCCTCATTTGACGCTTGATGGCCTGGTCTGAGCGTTTCATTGCCTCAAAAAACACTGCAAAGAAGCGAGCTGGTTTCCTTCCAGCTCTCCTGCGACTGGGAACACGCTGTGTTCCTACACAGCTTCCTGCCCAGGAAAATCTCACTGCTTTACAGCAGCCTTTTCTGCAAATTCCTGAGAAGGAAACCTGTACTATCTCTGTAGTACAGGAAAGGAGACAGCACTGAACGGCTGTGGACTTATTTCAGGTCACGTGATGTCAGCGAGGGCCCAAACTGATTATTCTCCAAATAATATTTAGCACAGAGAGGACTTGTCAATCCTTTACAAGCCAAGAAACACTGGCCCTTGAATGTTATTCTGATAATATTTGTGGAGTATTGTTCCAGGAAGGTGCAACAGCCACCTCAGCACAAGTGTTACCAGTAACTGCTGACAAGAAAATAAGAAGCTGTGACACTGCCAATGCTGCAAGCAGTCTTCTGTGGCTGTTATCTTCAGGGCAGTCTTTTTGTGTGCTGCCTTAAGTGGAATGTTTTCTCTTGGACATTATTTTGCTTATTTGTTCTGCAGTTGGTACAAAGGAAATATATAGCATCTGACTTGTCAGGTAGGTTGAGCTAGAGTGACGTTGACTGTCGCAGGGACCCAAACCTGCCTCAAGCTGGCAGCTTGCACACCACGGTTTGATGAACAGACACTGGCCCTCGGAGAGATGATATATAATTTGAGGTAAAAAAAACTTTAGATCTTTTCGAAATTCCAAGCTTATTCTAAGTTCTTTTCTGCTGGGTTTTTGCGTTTTACATGTTCCTCAGAACCTGGGGGCTGATACCAGAGGATGCCAGGGATGGACGTAGTCACAAAAGCCACAGAACATGTGAACAAATTCCATACAAGGGATGGTTTCTATAGGAGCAACACAAAGGTTTTGTTATAGCAAAGAGTAAAACCTTCCCTCACCATCTAACAGTTAACCAAAATGTCTCTGCAGTGTACTTGGCTTTGTAATTTCTGTTTCCTGTGGATTACAGCATGAAATGCCTAAGTGTGCTGTTTGCTGACTGTTCTGTTCATTGCTCCCACAACAGGCTACGGACATTTCCAGATCACGCTATCACACCGTAGTGACAATGCTGATCCACTGGTGGTTTAAACTGCAACACAAGTTAAAAGCAGCTAGTTAATACAGTTCTATAAATGACAGGAGACAGGTGACCCCTAGCGATCAAGTCTAATTCTCTGTGAACTTTCTCTCCTAACCTAATGCCAGCCTAATAGGTGTAATAAAGTAAAGCCTACGGTCAGAATGTCTTTTCTTATGCAGTGCCTGTATGTGTCCCTAGTGATCTTAGGTGAGAATGTAAAGCATTCAGTCCTTTCAGATGCAGGATGATTTTGCCTGAGACACTGTGCAATTACAAGTTGCAACCTATCGCTGTATTTATACCATAGCAGAGTCCTGGGAACATTTTATGTATATTATTTTCCCCATGATAATATTTGGGAAACAATTTCAAGCAAGGGATTTGATCTATGACTTGAATAAATAAATAACCTCCCACCTGCTGTCAATATTTTCCATCAGGATTTTACAGTGCTGAGCCAGAATGCTTGCTGTCATCCCACAACCAGATACCTCACAACAATTTATGAGACCTTCAAGCCAAATTGTGAAGAAGTTTTCCATCTTAGAAGCACCAGTTGAAATGTTGCTCTCTGGAGAGCCAAAGGTGAGGTCCTTTGCCAGGGTGCGATGCCGGCATCGCACACACAACGTGGGGACATGGCATGTAGAGACAAGGGAAGATACCTGGTGCTCAGGAGCCTACTGCTAAGGCTGCTGTAGAGCAGCACGCTTCAGCCTGCTCACGCTTCACTTGAAAAATGTTAACATTTCCTGGGGACATGCATAAGGCGACAGAAAGAAAGTTAGTAACATCTTTTGATGTTTAAGTACGAAAGAACACAGCTTTTTGATTCCGTTCCTGTTTGCTAGGCTGAATCAGAGGTATTGTGAGACTGGAAAACAGATATAACCTTGAAAACTAATTGCATTGAACCTTAATAGTGGAAAATTTTCTTTCAGAAAGGTCCTTGTGCAAGCTGGGATATGGGATATTTCTTCTCCGCTTTTGTCATGACACTGCAAATTGATCAGATGACTGTGTGGAGAGGAATTGATTGAGTACTCTTTGTGCTTGGAGGCTCGAACTAATAAGTGACAAACATAAATGCTGTTTCTTGTTAGAAATTGCTATGTGCAATACTGCTCAGCCTATGAGTATGGTTAAAACCAAAGGGACTCTGCACACTTTTTGCAGCACATCAAGCATCAGCTTTCCTCAGCTGGGACCTGTGAAGTTGTTTTAAAGGACGTGCTGGGGTACAACTTAGCTTGGCCCAAACATTCCAAGAAGATTGCAGAGCTGTTGAAGAAAACCAGGATGACAATACTAGAAAGTCTGAAAAGAATTCTCTTCACAGCAAAAATGAGCTAGAATAAATTACGTAGCAGAGGAATTATTTCTAGCTAAAGCTTACCTGTCCTTAGACAAAGTGAGATCAACTGATTAATTAATTCAAAGTGAATTCTATTTTTTCTCATTGCTCAATCAGTGAAAGAAAAGGGTAAGTAACTCAGTTTGGCCCTTCAAGCATCTTCTGATCCCAGGAAAGCAGCGTGTCAACCTGCTTTGTTCCCCAATGTCTCAAGAGTGCCGCAAGACCTACAGTAACGCTTTGTGCAACAGACAGCTTGTGAGGACTCCTTAGAGATGCTCAACTGACTTGTGTAGCTCTGGAGTTAAACAGATGAAGATTTCCAGATCTTGGTCCCAGGTAAGTTTGTTCCTAAAGGAAATCATCACAATCCAAAGCCTATTTTGCTAATTTGATGAAAGAGTCAGATCCAGATTGTGGCATAGTCAAATCAGGTCTTTCCTGGAATATAATCCCAAATCAGATCAAATTAGCTCTCAGATATCTGCAAAGCGTCTGGACAATCTGAAAGAGAAATCACCCACAAGTTCAAGATCTCCTCTGTTAATTCCTCTACAATCCATCTGGGGTGAAACCCCCAGTAGCAATATGTCCCTCTAGCACCAACGCACGGCTGTTAAGGTGCGTTTATTAAATAAGGGCCTGCACAGCATTTAAACCCCTGTGGGGCAGAGGAGGTGACGGCTGGGACGGAAAGATGGTTTTTCATCACAGCTTCTTCACTTTCTGTCTGTAGCCAGGGCTGAACCCATGGGTAGGCACACACACACAGAGGTCTGATTTTTGGAAACCGAGCAAGTTTTTTAGTTCAGACCCAGCTGTGCATTTATTTTATGGAAGCGCAATAGCTGTTTCAAGCATTCCCAGAACCCATTAAAGGCTGAAGAGTGCCCCAGCACTTTAGATTGCAGGCGGTCTAAGCACTCAGAGTGGATAAAAGATCAGAGCTAGCCATCTATATTTTTAAATTTCTTTTAAAAAACAACCCTAACCCCACAACAATGCCCAAATATTCTCATGATCTGGCGAGCCTTTTGTGTGCTGTCCTCTCTACATGCTGTTCAGCTGTGTTTTTCTTATTTTCCTGTGGGAGGACCGTTCCCTTGGCTACCAGTGCTGGCCTTTAATAGTTGGCATTTGGGCACTCAGAGCTAACAGGATGAAAACATTGCTCTGGGTGGTTTTTTTCCATTTCTTTCATTCCTGCAGAAGCACAGGGAACACAACTGGACAGTTTCTGGTAGGGAGCAGCTCCACATCCATCAAGTTCTGTGATTTTGCCCTGCTGCACCTTTCCTGGCTGGGTGCTGCTCCCGTAGGTGTCTGGATTTCTGCTGGCCACTGGCTTGTCAGAGCAGTGCTAACGGGAGGTGAGGTTTGGGGCTTGTTTCTCCGCCCTCATTCACAGGAGATCATGCAGGCTGCCTTCAGCTGCTCCAGCCAGATGTGTGTCTTTTCAGCCACATCCATCATCAGCAGCAGTACCTCACGAGGCACAACATGCACAGCCAGCCTCATGCCAACAGGAGGGGCAGCCACAGCAGACACAGCTAATGCCTGGGAGCTATAATCAGCGTCTCTTAATCTTTCTGGCTTTCTGTATTAAGGACATTGTTGCTTTCGCATTAGAGCAATGAGAACAGTCTTGTCTCTCCAGACCTCAAGGTCCTGCCTTCATTTGCCGTCAAGTGCTCCATGAAACTCCGTTTCATTAAAGCCTCTGCGCAGTGACCTTTGCACAATAACCTGCTCTCTGTAATCCCTCCGCAGTCTGAGGCTGCTCTCATTTAAATTACTTTTATGCTGAGGGAATAAAATACATCTTTTCCTCTACTTAAGTGCCTGGAGCAAACTAATGTCCTTCTGCATCATGAAACGCAACAAAGGGACCCTGATTTAGAGGGCAAGGTGAGGTTTGCTGTCTCTATGGAAACCAGAGACCAGTCTAACGACAGAGCAGATGAGGAAGCAAGAACAGAGGTCCATCAGATGAAGAGAAGCCGTTGGATCTCAGACCAAAGTTGAGAAAGGGAGGCAATAAATGTGGTGAGTGGATGAAGGGTTGTACGCTAGGTAGCTGGGAACTTGGTAAGGACTTGCAGTGATTTGTGATCACCAAATCCTATGGCACAGCAAAAGCAAATACTGACACCACTAATCTGTATTGGGAGAAAAAGAGGAAAAGTGACAAATATGGAAAAGCTCTACTGCTTCTGTATTTTTCCCTCATGTTTTCTGTTGTGGCTATACCAATGACAACATGAGCAACTCTGATAATTCAGGGACATGCCCGGTACACGTGCTGAACGATCCCATCCTTCTAAGCAGGGCTGCTGGCTTTCCCTCCAGAAGGGTTCAGAGGATAGGAAAGGCAGCTTGGGGAGGAGAACCTGGGAGGCATCTGTGCAGGAGCTGCACTCAGGGTTTAGCTGTTCTCCAGGAACCTGCACAGTGCCTGCCTAGTTCAAGAACGGTGATTAGCAAGTTGGTTTGCTGAGCCTGTGGAACCTGCTTTGCATTTCTTATTGGGAAGATGTGAAAACTCTCTTTTGAGAGGCCAAAGAGGTTAAACTGTAGGGTCTTGCTGCACAAGGAGTTCACTTTGGCATCCAGAAGTCATAACCAAAGAACTGCCCTGAAACCAAAAGCATGGAAGTGCTGTGGGTCCAGTGAGTGGGTCCATTAGGCAACTGGCTCAGACTGTGGCAGCTCCTATCTTCCTGTTAAATACATTGAACTCTCCATTTTGTTTCTACAAAGCCTCTCTCTGTCTGCTTTACAAAAGTACCTGTTTCCCAGTGGTCCAAAACCTTTGTGATTACCCCGTGACCTGGGGCTCTGCTTTTCCTAGTTTGCTCGAGAGGCACCACTTTCCAGCATGCCCCAGACCTGTTCAGGGCACAGCAATGTACCCTCAGACCAGGCACTGCTCTTCAGCCTGTCGGCCACTGCTTACCAGTTCACTGTCATGAAAACAACATTGCCTTGAGATGCAAAAGTCATACTCTCTTTATTCTTTTAGAGAAAGATGATCAGAGGGCTGGAGCACGTCTCCTATGAGGACAGGCTAAGAGAGTTGAGCTTGTTCAGCCTGGAGAAAAGGCGGCACCTAAAGCAGCCTACAGGAAAGCTGAAGAGGAACTCTTTACAAAGGCATGGAGTGACAGGACAAGGGGCAATGGCTTTAAACTGAAAGGGAGTAGATTAAACGAGATATAAGGAAAAAAATGTTCACTGTGAGGGTGGTGAGGGCCTGGCCTCAGGTTTCCCAGAGAAGCTGTGGCTGCCCCTGGATCCCTGAAAGTGTTTAAGGCCAGGTTGGATGGGACTTTGGGCACCCTGGGCTGGTGAGATGTGTCCCTGCCCATGGCAGTGGGTTGGAACTAGGCAGTCTTTAAGGTCCCTTCCAACCCACACCATTCTGTGATTGCAAGTGAGCAAAACATTCCAACAGCAGCACAGATGCAGAAGTCCTGGCAGTCTAAGGGAAGCCCTACTTGGTTTAAGCATTTATTTAGTTCAGGCTACTACAGCAGGGCATTGTCTACAACCAGGTGAAGAACAACAATCCTTTCGGTATGCTGGGAAGCGCAGGCAAGATATGATTCCTCAGCATCAGAAAAGATAACCAGCAAAGGGTCAATGTAAAAATGCAGTTCATTGCAATGAGAGAGAAAGGGGCAGAAAAAAATGAGAGTAGCCTCTTATACCAGTGATAATGATTGGCCCAGGTTTATTTTGCAACTATGTCAAAGCATAACTGCTCTTCACTTTTACTGTTAGTGCCGTCACACCAGAAATTAAGCACGTATTTATTTATCCCAGGGAGGTGGTGGAGTCACCGTCCCTGGGGGTGTTTAAAGAAAGGTTAGATGAGGTACTTAGGGACATGGTTTAGTGGGTAATGGGTGGTGGGGGGATGGTTGNAGGTCTCTTCCAACTTTAATGTTTCTGTGATTCTATGATTTATTGGTAAGCAAAGAGATTTACCTGCCATGTGGTATGCTGCTGCTTTCACACCAGTACAAAGATTGAATCAGAAATCCCAGCCTGAAAATCCCTGGAATTAGAGGAAAGGCAAATAGTGGAAACCTGCTGCTCCCAGTTTCTGTCTTAGGAGAGGTGTTATGAAGTGAACTACATCCTGACGTTACTTACAATACTCCTATTTGAAAATGAATGCATTCCAGTGCAGTTGTCCAGCTCCCCAGGTAAGAGAGCCCATGGCAGTGTCCCTTGCTGGCACAGGCAGCCTTGCTCTATCACCAAATGGACAAAGGAAATTGGAGGAAGCCCAGTGAGGACCATGTGAAAACAGAACTCACCCACTTGTCCAGCTCAGTAAAAAGGCTCTTGGTGCAACCTGACAATTCAGCCCATTTTCTTTCAGGCAACTCATTTAGCAGAAGGCTCAAACCCCTTCACTGACACAATTCTCTCAGATTTCCAGGGGATAAAACACTAGATCCCGTTTGCACATCCTGCCATTCCTTTTTGCAGTAAAATTCTGAGCTGCCCTTTTCAGGTCAGTACTGTCTTATCACCCTCTCCAGAAGGGCTTCCGTCATGTATATAATTGAATTAATATTCACTTCATCCCTTGTGTCTCAGAGTTCACAATTTAAAATCCCAAGTGCATCTTGGTAGCTCCAGTAAACATTGGGAAGGATTGCCAGAGCCTCTGTAACTCCCAACACCCTTGCTTTGGACCTCCCAGGTACAGCCATGATCCTAGGGAACCTCTCTGACCGTAGGACATTCTCCTCAGAGCTAAAAGACCAATGGCCCCAGTCAGAGTGCCGGGTGGAACAGACCATAGTTTCCTTTTAGCTCAACATCATGAGTTATTGACGCAAGTAAGAAACACAGCCTAACGAGGAGAAAAGCTGCAGAGACACATTTTATCATTGACTCAAACAAGAGATCAATACATTTGTATATATTAGAGGCAGCAATCTCCATGAAAACAGCCTCTTTGTCCTGTGATCGCTTGTGATTTATCTTACTGAAATGAAAATTTATTGGGACATCACTGAAAGCAATTTCACTGTTTTTCTTCTGGAACCAAAAAAATCTGAAGTATTAAACTGGTGCGAGTGAAAACTCCATCAAAGGCAGCAGCAGGCACTGCAGGAGTCTGCGAGTGGCGCATGCTACCCCGGCTCTAGGAGGCCTGTGAGTGCAGATGTGCACTGTTGCGGTCTCCCCCGAACTGCATTTTCTATGGCAAAATCCACTAAAAAAAGTGAATTGCAACATTTGCTGCAACAGCTACATGAGAAAATGATATTTTTTTTACTGAAAACAAGGAACTGTCAAAGTGGCTCTGGTCATGCATTGCATTTTGCACCTTAAACGGCTGCGATATCAGGACTACAGCACTGGTAGTAAGTGTGGTGGAGAGAGGAACATTAACTGAGGAAAAGCACTTACCTGATAGAGACAGCCAATGCACCAGCAGAGACTCACTGCCAAGTTCCCAACATGCTGGAAGCCACAGCTCTACAAAGGTGTGAGCAGAACGCCTGTTTCTCATGGTGCATGATCGATAAAGCATTCTGGCAGCCCTGATAACACAAGAAACAGCAACGTGTTACCTAAGGTATGCAAGGCGTATATTAAGGGAAGACCTGAAGGCGGCAGGTCTACCTACAACATCAAAGTAATATTTGTACATTTGCTAATACCTCAGAGAAAAGACTCTGGGGAGGAAAATGTTCTGTATTCAGAATGAACCTGGAGTCTTCTGTTTTCCAATGAACCTGGAGTCCAAACTTGGACTGATGATCACAGCAGAAGGCAGGGTCCTCAGCACCAATTTCAGCTCTGGAAATGGATACTAGAATCTGCCCTCAACTACAGGCTACCTCATAGCTTGTGGTAGTTTATCTACCTCCATTGCCCTGCTGAAGCACTTCCCATTTTATCATTACTGCCTCAAAACTCATATCTGCGTCTCTCCTTTCACCCACTAGTAAATGCTGTCTTGGCAAATCGGTTGTGGCAACATCTTCGCTGCTTGTTCAGCAGCAAAGTGCAGCTGTGCTATCCACAAGTTAATCCACAAGATGCTGCAGCACCACTCTTCATACACAGAGGAGGCAAGCTGACACGGTGACACTTGTACCCCAACTTGCAGAGCAGACATCATGAAGTATATAAACACAGTTTTCATTATATAGTCTGTATACAAAAACATTACATCCAGCTGAACGTGCGCTGTCTAAAATCAGTTTTTATTCACTCTCCGCAAACTCAATGGAAGTCAAGATTAGCCCATCTGTTTTAACCCCTGAGACTAATGTTGCTTCCCCTCTTTCATTAACATCAGTTTATCTTGCTCTCCCTTGAAGAGGAAATGCATCAGCCCTGAAGTTCGATTAGCAGTAATCAGAAAACATCCACACCTGTATGTAGGCAGTGGGAGGCTTTTCAAGTAAAAATGGATTTTCAGAACACAATGTCTGTGTTTTGAAAGGAGAAATGCATCTTTCAAGGAATACAGGCTATAAAAGTCATTTATGTATCGTGTTTCTTCAAGGATAGTAATGCTATCAAAGAATGAAGTATCTTAATAGTTGGAGGGATTAATTTCTGCTCTTTGGGACTAAGTATATCCAATGTCACTAAAGAAGTACTGAAGAGTTTTTCAAAGGTTGGATGATAGAACAGCCAGTGCTTATCATCTGTCCAAAACCAGATCCCTTTCTTTCTTGCTTAATTCAGTTTTAAAACCCAGGTCCAAGAACTGTGTTGTGGGGATCTGCACCAGACACAAAAGCAGCCCAGGAAGTAGAGGCAGGGCTGTGCATGGGGGAGCACGATGATTACTTCTGAAGAAAGCAGAATGGCAAGGAAGCTGTGTCCAGCTGAGATAAGTGATTTTTATTCATTCTGTTTCCAGGTCTTTACTAACTTTAATGCCTGTTGAAATAAAACATTTAGAAGAAAAATCCTCCTTTATGGTTTAACTTTCTTACCCTTTGGTTAAATTCTAAGGATGTTTCTGCTCCTCATTTGTCAAGTTCTCAGTAAAGCCAGAGGAAGGCAATATTCCTGCTACACTGAAACGTAAACTGCAAGCAGAATTATAAACAACCTCTACAGGCCTCCTTCATATGCTATAAAAAAGCTTGGGAAAGTACACCTTTGCACTTCTGTTTCATTTTCATTATTGTCTTTCACCTCTTTGCTTCTGTTTCTCTAAATAGAAAGATAATAGTATTAATCTGTTCCTCAGGGCTCTTATAAAGATTCATCAGTTAATATTTATGCAGCAAAATGGAGTAAGTGCTGCATAAGTGTTAAGCATCATTATTGTTCTCTCTCTCTTCATTAGCACATCGCGTACATCCCAAGTGGAATGGATGAACACAGAAATTAACTGCCCTCAATGTAAGGCAAGTGAGAAAGGTAACGTGACTGCTAGAGAGCCACTAATTAAAAATGTTTGCAGTGGGTGATGCCTGTGTCTAACAAAACAACCCACTAAGTTTTGAATAATTAAATACATTTCTCTACTCATTGGAGCAAGTTCTGTCTGCAGCAAAGAAACACTGAGAATCTGTCCAAATCAAATATGCTGCATGTTTCCACCTGAGTTGAGTTTGAAAACCATACATATAGTAATGAACACAGGAAATAAATGAGATGTGCAAAGAATCACTGAGGAGGTTTCCAGGTTTTAGAATGTAAAACCTACTCAGTGCTTCAGTCAGATTCCTGTTTAAGAAGCAGCCGCTGTGGGAGCCATGGAGGAGTGGGGGGACAGCTCTGCTCTAGAACTCTGCGCTGGGAAACACCCTGTGCTGGGAAAGGAAAAATAAAAAGAAAAATTAAAATCGGAACAAATTCCAAAAAAGCAGCCCAGCTGATTGCATCATGACTGTGGCTGGAAGAGCGGTGTTGAGCAGCAGCACACCCTTTTCGGTCAGGTGAGCCTTCCACCTCCCAAGTTCATGCCAGCATAGAGCAGAGGTGTGCAGCACCCATGGCACACAGCATCCACACAGCATGCAGATCTGCCCCCCCTGGCTCATTACCAACAAAACAACACTTCATTGCCCCAAGCTCTACCCACCCACCATGTGATCATTTACCTCCTCACCATGGATCTGTAAAAGGCAGCATCCTGATCTGGCAATGTTTTACACTGGAGCACACGAAGCTGATGCAGTGTGAAGTGGTTCTCTCAGCTTAAACACATGCTCTGGCTTGGAGGAGTTTTGTCCTGAGCTGTAAAACTCTGAGCCCAATTTGCAGGCAGAAGCCCCTGCTTCCTGCTGAGGAAGAGCCATGCACCCTGCTCAAGCTAAATTGGAGCATGATGCAGCAGCAGCAGCGCTGCACAGCACTGTGGTCTGCAACCAGCTCCATCTTTGCAACTACTTATAGTAACTAATCCCCATTTCTACAGGTTTTTCGATACAGAAATTTAGATTATTGGAACTTCTCGTCTATCTGTCTCAAAGTCTTTTCATCTGGTCCATCTCAAAGCAGAGCTGCTGGTTGTGGTTTTACACCTGTTCAGAATATCTTGGCTTTCGCTTTTGGAGCAGCTTGCCCTCACTTAGACATCTTTCATGATGCTGCACATGTTATTTTCTAGTGGAGGCTGGCACGGACAGTGCACCAGTACTTAAGCTGAAATACTCATAACAGAAAAAGACATTTTATACTGCATCAGAGTCTGACATAGAAAATTGCCGCACTTCTCTTATCAAAATGTTGCAGGGCTGTAATCATAGCCACTGTCTGCTCAACCGTGTATGAGCACCCAGCTGGGCATGTCAGCAAAGCTGCAAGGGGAAAGACGACTTCACACAGAGGTTCTTGCAATCGAAATCCCTAGTCTGGGAAATTAAAAACACATATGGGACTAAATCAGGCTATGAAACCTGATTTGCTTTTCTTTTCCAGAAATAACAACTTCATAACAGCATTCTGCTGGACATGGCCTTCAGTTGAGGGGAGGTGACTTTTATTCCTACTTATGCAGATAGAGAGTTGAAGCACCCTTCCATGGAAACACCACAGCCATTTAAGAGTGGGTTTACTCAAGGGACTAACCCCTCCGTTACTGCTGGCTGGAGTGGCTGCACAAGCAGCTCTTCCCTGCATCCCTCTGCATCACAACAGCCTCCTGTCCTGCTCTTCCAACACCCAGCTAAAGCTCCTTCCTCCCAGGGTGGACGTGAGGTGGGTCACTTGCAAGATAGCAATTCTTGTTACTGAAGGATGTTAAGATGCACCAGTTCTGTGATGTTTTGTTCATCAAGGAGCATCTCCCAAACAAATCGAATAAAATTGTGCAACCAGGGAAAGAATAAAGATTATGGAAGAAAAACAGCTTCTCACATCACCAAGAATTTAGGGATTTGGCCTTCCAGTTGGCCAGATTGAGGCTCTGTTTTACTAAGTTACAGTATTTTACTTATTGCTGTAGTAAATTCTAAAACTCTCCCTTGCTCACCTCGAACCCATGGTTCTGGGTACTGCAGAAACTCAGTGAAGAGCTTGTCCTGCATAAAACATTTGTCCTTTGGGCATGCCAAGATGGAACATCTCAATGTCAAGGAAGGATGTGTCACTAAGAGAACGCTTGAAATGCAATATGCCTGTTCATGCATACACCAGCTCTCCAGGAAGGCTTTAAATAATACAGTTTCTCATGCACCGTATTCTCCAGCAAAAAAAAGTCCCTTTTGAACGTTATCACAGATAGTAAGAATGGTCATTACGTTAGGTAAGGGAAACACGAATAAGATGCAAAAGGCTGTGCTTACCCCAAAGGTAATAACTTCCTCTGAGTCTCCCAGGACTCTTCCCTGTGGTAGTCGTGTTAGATGGAGCTAATCCCATGTGACCAGATGAAGTACTGGTCTCAGAGCCAACAGCAACTCCTGTGACCCTGCTGAGAAGTAATGGTAAGCTGTCTGCTACAGCACCATGGTGTAGTAATTCTGCACTTTTAAAAAATGATTAAAATCTCTGTAATGAGATTAAGTTTGGAGAAGTTTGGCTTTGCATCTCTCAGAATGCTCTGTGGAGCTGCCAAGTGGCAGCTGAGAGTGGTTGAACTGCTGAAAACTGGCCTGCTCCAAGCCAGCACTGGCGGGTAAGCTTTCCTAACAGGCACTCAGATCCTGGAGGAAGAAAAACACTCTACAGAGCGTAAATTGTATTGAAGCCTACCAAGGAAAAGACAGGCTTTTCACCTTTGCAGAGGCCCAGAAAGTCAGGAAATTTGGAGTTGTTTCCCACATCTGCTACAGATGTCTTACACAGAATCATAGAATGGTTTGGCTTGGAAGGGACCTCAAAGACCATCTAGTTCCAACCCCCGCCATGGGCAGGGACACCCTACACTAGATCACATTCCCTGAAGCCCCATCCAACCTGGCCTTGAACACTGCCAGGGATGGGGCCTCCACAACCTCTCTGGGCACCCTGTGCCAGGGCCTCACAACCCTCACAGTAAAGAATTTCTTGCTAACATCCAATCTAAATCCCCTCTCATTTAGTTTAAACCCATTCCCCCTTGTCCTGTCACTACACTCCCTGACAAACAGTCCCTTGACAGCTTTCCTGTAGGTCCTCTTTAGGTATTGGAAAGCTGCAATTAGATCTCCCCGGAGGTGCCTCTTCTCTAAGCTGAACAAGCCCAACTCCATGTCTTTCCTGTCCTGGGGACCCCAGAGCTGGACACAGCACTCCAGGTGGGAATTCACAAGGGAGGAGTAGAGGGAGAGAATCACCTCCCTCGACCTGCTGGCCACACTGGTTTTGATGCAGCCCAGGACACAGTTGGCTTTCTAGGTTGCTAGCGCACACATGATTCCTTTCTCTCTCTCCCTCTCTCTCTCTGTTTTATGTACATTGTTCTCTTACAGTGGATGAGTTTGAGAGGGCTGACAACAGTCAAGGTGCTTTCTCAGGTCTGCTCTTGCTTGAGTTCCTCAGGCAGTGTGGCATTAACCGCGCACTTCCGCAAATTGACACCCCCGTCGCTTTCTCCTGCATGCAATTGTCCTGTTGCACAACACCAGGATTTAGGATTACAATGGAATTCCATCATCTGGGAGGAGAAGATGCTGAACTGCAAAGCAGAAGCAGACATGCCCTTCAGAGCAATAACGTTTTACAGTGATAACCTCTTCAATTACCTCAGATTTCACTGTGACGAGATTACCCTTGTTCATGAAGTGCTGCCTGGTTTAGACTAGGCTTTATGTTAAACCCATGACCCATTTTTATTCTGGGGCTTTAGAAAATAATTTGCATGCTTCAAATTTTGAATTATTGGAGACAATTTTATAGTTTAAATAAGGGTCCCTAAACTGTATTTATACAGTGGATGCTGATCTGCCCCTTCTCATTCCAATCCAGTCTCTGACCTAAGGGAATCTGGCCCGCAGGTTGTGCTTCAAGTCAGAATTCAGCCTTCAGTAAAGACAAACTCACGTAATGGATTTTAAATGCAAGAGTCAAATCTGGCTGGGAAGAAAGCCCACGTCAGCTACCGATCTTTTATTCTGTCATATTACCAGACTGTGTGCTACAAAATCCAAGCCAGATGTGTTTATTAATTACAGAGATTTTCTCTCTAGAACTATCTGGCTAGCTGGTAGAGTTTAATTAACCCTGACACAGACAGCTGTCTTTTTATAAAGAGTATTGAACCATTGCTTGTTGTCAGCGTTTGCGTTTGAGGAATGTCCTAAAGGAAAAGGAGGAAGGATTTGTGGCAAATGCTATCTATTAATTTGTCTGATCTTTTCTTTTCAAGAGAAATAATCACCAATGAGAAGCAGTGAAAACTGCAGACGGTATGTAAAAATAAGTGTAATGTGCATCTATAAAATAAAATGTCCATTTTGCCATGAACAAGAGCTAGTAAAAGAAACTCAGTGAAGCAGACCAGTTTTGCTCAAAGGTTTTGCTCTAATAAACTTGGGCAGAATCTCACTGTCAGACGACAAAATGTTCTTTCTTCGAGCAGACCATTACATTGCTTTTTACATGCTTTTGCATTTCAGAATGACTCCTTAAAGCAGCCTAAACTTCTGGGGTGTTCAAAACATTCCAGATAAGCAGAGAGACACTTTGCAAGTAAAGGATAATCGCAATTCTTAAAAAGGAAGTTTGTCTTGAATTTTCATGTTCCTAGTAAATTAACTGGTTTTCCCCTTGTTCTTTTTTTTTTTACTACATGTTTCAGTAATGAATACAAGGTTTAGTGCATTTCTTCCATTCAGACTAGGCAAAAAACATGTAATCAATGCAATGCCTGGATCATATTCCATTAAAATAGCCATCTCCAGTTAGTATGAATGTTCCAACCTTTCTAAGCCTGAGGCAGCTCCTTAAACAACAGATTTTCATGATAGTCTAACATACAGCGATGCCATCCCACAGCTCTGCTAGGATGTCACAGACTGCTTGTGGTTTCAATATTAAATGTCTCCTCCCTGCTACTCTCAGCTGGAGGTGCACCAACATACCAGAGCCACCTCCCTCTTGGCAATGTGCAAACGTTTGATGGCTTTGTTGGAGAGCAGGAGGAGCAAAGAGAGTATCATGAGGCAAAGTAACCAGCAGCTTTTAGGATGGGTAGTTTGGGATCCTTGCTTATCTGTGTCAGTACCAACAAATGCTTGCTTCTTTTTCTGCTGATTTCAGTGACGTAGGAGCAATACAATATATTTATCAGAACGTGAGTTGATCTGCATTTGGTATCTCCCATAAACATTTGTGGGAACTGTGAGAGATGAACAAAATTTTTACACGTCTGCTTTTCAGTGTTCACCTATTGTTAATGGTAAGCACGTGGCAGCCTTGCCGTTTGGGATTAGTCTCACCTGCCTATAAATATCTGAAAGGCAGGCCTCTGCTCTGAGACAGCCACCTGGGTCCCTTCCAACAGCAAATGGCAGGAACACATGTTGCTACAGGGTGAAATCTCTCTTCTGGGCCAGGATGAATTGCCAAGTTCTGGTTACTGTCAATTATTTCCACTGGCTGCAGGAGAAGTGTGGACAAATAGCTGAAACCAGCTAATTTTTAGATAGTTAAAACAAGGCGAGACACATACACCCTCTGCAGCTGTGTCTGTTTTACTCTGCTTTTAAAAGCTCTGCTTGGTTTTAAAAAACATAAGCAAGATTTTTGCTTTTGGGACAAAGCCAGGAAGATTAAAGAAACTTCCTTCCCTCATTGGCACATTGTTATTCTTCCCTAGCCATTTACTACCATTTTTTTAACCTCCATCCTGCAAAGTGCCTGGTAGTGGGCACTCTGAGGTAGCTGCTGGATTGAAATGAGCCTTCACAGGGGTTCAGGATGGAAATTCAGCAATTCTGAATTCAGCAATTTTGATGTTTGAAATGAATACTGAATCGTGCACAGGCACACTGCTGAAAAGTTTACATTTGTCTATTCCTTGCCCTTCCTCAATTACTAGTTTGAAAGAACACCTTCTGTTCTACCAGTTTACACTGCAGGGAGCCAGTCTAAAACTTGTGTTGGGCTGTTTTTCCTTTGACTGGCCTTTGCTTTTAACAAACGAAACATATGCAAATCCCTACTCCTGTCTAGTGCTCTATGTATGTGACAGTCCATAGCAGTCCTTAACTAGACCTGCAAACTGAAAGAAGGCCCTGTTGATTAACATGGTTGCTACCAATTATGCAATGAAGGAGAAAAACCCTAGTCTTCTAAAAATGAGAGATTAACTGTAGCAGTAGTTGCTAAACTGCAATTAATTTGCAGGACTCTCAGAGGAATCCATAATGGAAAGCCGTTATGTTATAGTCCACAACCAATGAGGGAGAGATTTGCCTTTTACACATACTTGCTGTTTTGTAACTATTTTGCTGGTGCAGCAGGGTTTGGGTTGGGGGAATGGTTCGGATGGGGTCTTTTTGCTAATATAAACTTTTAATTAGCCTAGTTTGGTTTTTTTTTTAACGTAGAACATTGTATGATTCCATCTTATTTTCTCACTTGTTTTTATTTCTTTCTGGCTGAAGGCAGGTGAAGGGAGCTCGGAAGCATACAGGGAGGGGGGCAGCACCTGTGCACGCCAGGGCTGTTCTCTGCTGGACAGAATGACACTCAACACTGCTCAAGAGTTTTATTGGCTCCTCAGTGAACAACATGATTTAAAAAGTATTCCAAGAGGAACTACAGGGAATGAAAAGTCCAATGAGGCTGATAGCTCCACCAGGCCAGCTCATGGAAATGATTACAAAAAACTGAATCATAGAATCATCAAGGTTGGAAGACATCTCCATCTCAAGGATCATCTAGTCCAACCGTCCCACCACCACCTATTACCCACTAAACCATGTCCCTAAGTACCACATCCAACCTTTCCTTAAACACCGGCAGGGACGGTGACTCCACCACCTCCCTGGGCAACCCGTTCCAATGCCCGACCACCCTTTCCGAGGAGAAATTTCTCCTAATCTCCAACCTAAACCTCCCCTGCATCAACAAGCCTATGGAGAAACGTTGTTGAGTGGCAGATCATGACTCTTGTAGAGAGATGTCTCCTCCCAGATTGGTGCAAGCTCCTGGGAGGTAAACCATGGCAAAGCATTTGTCAAAAAGAAAGAAGGTGGTAAGAGCCTGGGAGCAGAATTGTATAATGCATTTACCACATGGACATGAAGAAATAATTCAAAGTCACTGAGATCATGCTAAAGAAACTGAAATAATGAACTTGGTTCTTCAACTTCTTAATCTGTTCTTAGCTGTAACAGTGTCACTGACGGTGATACTAAGGATAAAAGGATGCTTTTATTTTATAACAATAAATGATTTATTAACTAGCCTCCTCACCTGCACCCTGGTAATTTAGATTAATGGCACTTATGTCTTTGCATTAAGAAATGGTTATTGCAGCTTTCCGATGGTGCCAAAAGAAAGATGACTATTGTCCTTCATGCTAATACTATACTTTTTAAAAGTCTAAGCTGTTTTTTTAGTCAGGTGAACAAGGAATATGAATAGCAAAAGTAAATTATATTTGCATTGCATAACGTGAAGATGAAATCACTTTTGCGGAGTCTTGATATACACTTAGCAAGCATTTTTAAAATTCCCATATTCCCAAAATGTACATATACATACTGGGGATCAGTACCTTGTTCAAAGGATAATTTACTTCATTATACTGCTTGGCTACTGAAATGATATGCTTTCTTCTCCTTCCAGTAAGATTCTGGATAATGTGAAGGGATCGTAGCCAGACGTTAGTTCCTGGGGATGTAACCCACCAGTCATCCAGTATTAGAAGCCTTCTTGTGCCTTTCATCTACAAGATAAGAATTTTATGCTTAACATTAAAGATGGTCACATTTTTAGCATAACTTGCAACAGCTCGGTCTTCATCTTTGGAGGGTGCTGGTTCAGTCCCATAGGAGAACTGCACATGGTCCTTTACATAATCTGGCAGATGCATTAAAGTCCTGATAATTAAAGCTAATTTTATAAATTCAATAATAAAGTAGCCTACTCTCTGACTAGCCCTGCAATACTAGGTACAGCATCATACCCATCATCTGTGCTTCCAGTTCTTTATTTCATTCTGGTGATGAAGTCCACCATGGTGATCAGAAATCCCAGCAAACCTGGAGAATTCAGGTACCAAGAGCCAGTGGCCTGGTGTAGTCAGGGAGGTAACCGGAGAGTAGTTGTCAGTGGTAGGTGTGCATGAGGCCATGGCAGTACCCCGGCTTTACAAGTAGACGCCTTCTCTTGCAATCCTTTGGCACATCAGAATGGGACTTTCTCAGCTTTTTCATCAGTGGTAAAATGGAGACATGATCTGATTTGTCGGTTGTCTGGGAAGAGGAAAAAAACCCAACACTGCTACAATTTTGTTGGATGATTTGGTTTTCATGATCTAATATTGCTAATTAATTCACATTCCCAGCTGTCCTTCACATTCCCCATGAATTTACCTCACTAATAATTCAGTATCTTTTAAAATTTGACTTGAATGAAGCACATTTTTCTTCTCAACTAATTCTGATTGTTTTGAATTTGGAAGCCAGATATAACTTAGCACATCACTAATATCCCTCAACACTCTTCAGTTTTCATCATCTGGCCACTGGGGAATTCTTTTGTGGCTGAGTGTCAGGTTTTAATTACATGGCTTTGTTGGAAAAGCTGGTTTATTTCAGTCCTTCACCTTTCTGAGCCACATAAACAAAACTGGAAAACCGAACTGCTATTTGCAAAATGGGTATTGGAAGACAACATGCATACAATGGCAGTTCGCCTACTTTTTGTATATCACTTAAAAATCACATGGTCCCCAAACTTGCAGCATTGCATTGTCCAAAACACCAAACCATTAGAATCATATTCTGGAATTATGCTGAGGGAGTTATGATACAGTTTCTCTGATAATAGGTTATATTTCATTTAAAGAAAGACCTAGCAAGATGAATTCTGACTTCAATCCCATTAATTCACACTAAGCAAGATTTTGAATTATATTCAGGTATCTGGAGATGCAGCAAAGTGCTCAGTTCACATGGTTTGGTGGAGAAGTAGGCTACAGTCTGATAAACCTCACTTCAACTTCCTTAAGACTGGCCCTCCCCTACCCTCAGCTCTCCCAGCCTGTGTTTCAGGCTGGCTGTGAGCCATTCAGCTGATAGCACAGTCTGAAGCCATGCAAATGCAGATATCAGCACAGAGTCAGGACTTCGCTAACCCATTGTTTGGAGATGGTACTTTCCTAGCAAGCACAGAGTGAGATCATGTCTGCTTATAAAAATGTGTAGGCAGACCATTAGATATCAAAGTAACATTAATTATTCCAACAAGTTGCTGGCACAAAGAGCGAACCAGAGATTGAAGTCTTAAAGGCACAGGAGCGGGCTGTCCCTGTGTGCCATAAGACGAGCCAACAGGGAAGAAGACCGGCGTGGCTGAACAGGGAACTTTTGCTGCGTCTCGGGGAGAAAAAGAGAGTTTACTCCCAGTGGAAGAAGGGACAGGCAACTCGGGGGGAGTACAAGGAAGTTGCGAGCGTATGCAGGGGAGAAATCAGGAAGGCTAAAT
>VWZZ01005754.1:522216-556251 GCA_013399095.1 Psophia crepitans
GAAAGGTTGGATGTGGTACTTAGGGAAATGGTTTAGTGGGTAATAGGTGGTAGGGGGATGGTTGGACTGGATGATCCTTGAGGTCTATTCCAACCTTAATGATTCTATGATTAAAAGCAAATTTGGCCTTAATACTCTGTTTATGTGTTGCACTGTTCAGGGCTCGGCAAATGTTCTCAGCCAGCAAACCCACAGGGAATCTACTTAGACAGGCTATCAGGCCCGGGACCATAAATCATTGTACTAGAAATAAGTAGCCATGAAAAACATCAACATTAGTTAACATTGTAGAGCTCTTTCTCCAGTGCAAATACAATTGCTACAGGGATGAAGCACGTTTTATGGATTTAGGATGTACTTGTGTTATGGCAAACAGAATCTGGGCTACCAAGTACACATGGAAGATTTCAGTGAGCCAACTTAGCGGGAGCTTCCTGTCATTTCCATAGCCTGCTGTGCTGAGTCCAGCCTCGTTATGGATTGTACTTCTCTGGAGTGCCTGAAGAACAGTTCTGAACGTGGAAGCTTGGTGGGAATAGGGCATCGATTTTTATCGATCCTCCATCTACATCTTCATCCTGGCGAGATGAAAGCATCCCTTGCTAGCAGTACCCCTGGATATTTTCCAGTGGTGGTCTTGCACTAGAGAGCACAAACAGAGCAGAAAATGCCATCCATCTTTTCTGGTACAGAACAAGAACAAAATGTTTTGCAGTTTACTTATGTGAACAGCACAGTACCTTGGTAATTAGTAGTTCAGCGATTTCTCATTCTGCCAGGTTTAACGAATATTAGCGATGTTGAGGAATACTGCTGTGAATAGCTGCACACTGCTGTAGTTGTTTATCAACAAAAATTTTCAATCTAGGTCAGGCACAGTGGATTTAAAAAAAAAAAGCAGTTTATCAAGCAGTATTGGGTAAAATACAAGTCCTGCTTAAAAACCAAGAGGAACACAGGGGAAAGCTATTATACATGGTATCAACTTAAAGAATTTGATCTTTGGACATCATTTAATATCTTGTGAGGTGTTGTATAACATTTTAGTGCTGTTAATGCCACAGCATTTGACCAGTTTGCACAGTAACAATCATATGTTAACACAGCAAACAGTTTTGCCCTCTAATATTTTCTCCTAAATCAATATTCACATAGGTACCTTCTTCAAAGGCCTTAGATACAAAAGTAACAGCAATTATCTAAAGTGAAACCAAGCCAGTCCCAGTTTTTACATGAATTGAATTAAGCCTTTTCCCAGGTCCTCATGTTTTGCATTTTTGTCTACACCAAGCTACCAGTCACAGATAAAAAGCAGTCCTAAACCACCCCTGACAATATGATGAGATATTTACAAAAGTCATGAGATTTTTAAGTAACTGTTTATGTCCTTGGGGAAAAGACCCCAGCATGCAGATTTGCAAGCCCCCCCCCCAAAGAGCAAGCAGTATTTGTTCTTTTTTAGTTTCCAGAAAGATGTTTGTTATAAATCTGAGATTGAGGCCAGGTGTGGTCACAAATAAATTTGTGAAGGTGAAGTAATTGCTATTTGCTGAAAGTAATTGCTTCCTGTTATTATTTCCATAGCAGTTAATGTAATTCTCCATAATACTTTTGGGAATAATAAAGTCACTGGAGAAGAACAGCAAACAAATACCTTTGCTCTAGAAAACAGATTAGTACCAAACCTGGTTTGCTACATGGACAGCAGGAGAGCTGCACTGCCCTTAGGACTTCACTTTCTTGCTCTTAAGTGCTTGGCTTAGTTAAAGTTATGAGAGACAAGTAGGTTGTTGTCACTTAGCAACCATGACTGGGTTCAGGAGCAGCGCACTTTGGAACAGACAGTACTTGACTACTAAACACTACCTCTACAAAACACCTAGCATCACTCACTTCTGCTTAGAAATGGGGAGACCAGGGCACAGAAAAACTATTTTTCAAGCTACTAGAGGAGTTTTATCTTCCTCTGATTTCCCACCACTCCATCACCCATACAGATGAGTTTTTGAAGAGATGATTTAGACAGGAAGGACACAGGTAAGCGCCTAAGGGTGTCTCAAGGCATCTAGGTGCTAATGTCCCCAAGGTCAGCTGTAGTGAAACACCTACATACTGTGGGTGTCCCAGTGAACCTCTCCTCCTGTATGTTCACACGTATCACTTAGGTGCTTTTGCAGTTTCAAGTAAGTACTTAGGATGTCGTTAGATGAATAGGAAGTTCTGAATGAAAAGATTATTACCATAATTCTACATTTCCTGTAAATTATGGGAATTTGGCCCTTCAAAAGTGGTAAGCGCATCCAACATTGGTGACAAAAACCTTATTCATAGAATCATTAAGGTTGGAAGAGACCTCAAGGATCACCCAGTCCACCCGTCTCCCTACCAGCTATTACCCACTAAACCATGTCCCTAAGTACCACATCTAACCTTTCTTTAAACACCCCCAGGGACGGTGACTCCACCACCTCCCTGGGCAACCCGTTCCAGTGCCCAACCACCCTTTCTGAGAAGAAATTTCTCCTAATCTCCAACCTAAACCTCCCCTGGCACAGCTTGCAGCCGTTCCCTCTTGTCCTATTGCTAGTTATCTGCGAAAAGAGGCCAACCCCCAGCTCACCACAACTCCCTTTCAGGTAGTTGTAGAGGGCAATAAGGTCTCCCCTGAGCCTTCTCTCCTTCAGACTAAACAACTCCAGCTGCTCCTCATAAGACCTGTACTCCAGACCTTTCACCAGTTTCATTGCCCTTCTCTGGACACGCTCCAGGGCCTTGATGTCTTTCTTGTAGTGAGGAGCCCAAAACTGAACACAGTACTCAAGGTGCACCAGAGCTGGGTACAGTGGTATGATCACCTCCCTGCTCCTGCTGGCTACACTATTCCTCATACAGGCCAGGATGCTGTTGGCCTCCTTGGCCACCTGAGCACACTGCCGGCTCATGTCCAGGCGAGCGTCAACCAACATATTCCCTTGTATAAGAGTACTTCAAGTAACTCCTTTCTCCCTCTCCCCAAAAAACCCTCACTCAGTGGATTTATAAAAACCCCACAGTCCTTTCTCTGCTTACTCTTATAACATATTGGAAGGGCTGTGAAATGGGGTGGGACTAGACAGCACCAAGGACAGCAGAGAGTGGGAATTCTGGCTCAGACCTTGATACATCCCCACAGTGCAAATACGTGAAAATTTGAGAAAATAAAGCATAGACAGAAAAGTGACTAATTTAGAAGAATCACAATACTTAGTTAAGACTCAGGGCCTAATCCTGATACTGTTTGGAGCCATTCATACCAAGAACCAATGCCAACTTACACCAGTGCATATGAGAGCAGCATCAGGACCCTTCTGCTTACAGTCGTGACCTGACAGAAGCACTCTCTAATCACAGATGCTGAGCAGGAGGCTCAGGGCCACCAAGCATCATCCAAGAGTGACTCTAGTGTGTATTTTCCAAGGAGTTTCAACACAGACTTGTAAAACTTTTGACAAATATTACAGGAGTTCTCAATGGAAGCAGAAGCCCAGTGTAGCTGGTCTCAGTGCACTAATGGATGAGGAAGCTTTTGCTCCAGTATTCTAGCATCCATCTAAACCATTCAGTTCTGCAACACTGAATAGATGTAGCTGCAAATACCAGTAGTCAAGTATTTCTCATTACTTTTAGCTGCTGAAAAATACTATGAAAAATGGAGGAAATTAATTGGGCTGGGGCATGTGATGCTGGCCTGTTAGTCCTTAAGTCCTTTGGGCAATCTGGCCTAGTGTAGGGCGTCCCTGCCCATGGCAGAGGGCTTGGAACTAGATGATCCTTGTGGTCCCTTCCAACCCAAACCATTCTATGATTCTAAGTATTCTGTTCAGTCCCAGTTCACAGGAAAATTGAACATATTCAGTGAGGGTCCAGCTTTCTGCTTGTTGCACTAGTCAGCGAAGCTGCGACTGGCTGGAGTGTGCCGCTGCTGTCTGGGGAAGAGCAGCTCTATCTCACTATGCCACTTTGCCTAATCTCTGGCACTAGTGACTTGCTTATTGATCATTCCCTGGAGGTCCAGCTTTACAAACATCATCTGCCAGGGACACAGGTATGCAGCAGTAAGGGAGTCAACATATACAAAGTGGAACCTGCAGCTACAAGCCCTTGGCAGCTGAAGAGCAATTGTCTCCCCTCAAAGCAGAAGGCACAAGTGGTCCACAGAAAAAGCCAGATTCCTTCCATTGTGATAGCAATAACACAAAAATCTACATCTACCTGAATCCCTCATTGCACCCTAACCCTCTGTCCAGCCAAGTCCCTGGTTACATACCAGCTACGTGCATCTTGTGCGTAATTTTCTTCTTTATTACCCATCCAAAGCTGCTGGACCAAGCTGCCCTGCACTGCTGGGGATCCTTCTCCATGCTGAGAGGTCTGTGCACTTCCATTATGGAATGCTCCTTAGAGAGCACAGGATTTTGAAGTGCGGGAAAGGGCATAGAATCAATATAGAAAAGAGAAGTCTAAGAAATGCTTACAATCCTGTCTAATGGCACTCTTAGGCTTTAGGATATGTTGTTCAATGCTCCTGGGAACCACAGACACAGCAGAAGCAGCAAGGTGAGGAGTTATCACTTCAATGTAAACAGGAGGCATTTGGTAAAACTGCTAAAAAGTTTCAATGATTTCAAGGTTTCTATGTTTAAAGTTCTTGTGTTTTGAAAATGAAATTAGTAGAAGATCCAAAAACACCATATATTAGACACGTATTAATTACCTTCTATAGAGAAATGACATTTAAATTGCTTCTAATAATGTAATTGCATCATGAAACTACTGTATTTCCTTATGTTAAAATAAGAAATAATGATTGTGATTGCGTTTTTGCTTTATTACCAGATATTATTCTTCTTAATCTTATGCTCGTCATTAGCACATAATAATGGATAACCACTGATTTCATTATCAGGCTCAATTTATGCTTAACAATACACTAAGTCCACTCCTTAACTGTCAGAGAAATGTGTGCTCCTGGGTGTTTCCTTTCAGTTCCTTTCTTAAGCGTGTGCAGTATTCCTGTCTCCTAAAAACTTGTTCTGTAAAAGAATGTTATGTGTGATACTGTGGGATCCTATTCTTCCTAGTCATTAGACTGGAAAGCCTATGTGTTACCCAAACATTTGTTAAAATATTCATATTTGGAATATGAATCAGTTTCAAGACATACCTTAAAAAAACTCAGAAGAGCTTAGATTCCAGAAGTTACCAGGGATTACTGTAACATTTTCCACTCAAACCCCAGAGTTTTAGGTACTGAACTGAACATAGTGTTCCTGAAAGAGAAGGACAAATTGGAAAAGTGCAACTGTTAGGGAAGGTATGAGCCAGAAGCCAAAACTCCAAATACTTTTCCCTGAATCATCCTATACTATGAGATTTGAAATCTGCACAAACACTGTTCCCTCCTGAGGCAGAAAGAAGGAAGAATTTGGAATCTGTAAGGCTGAAAATAACTTCCCAAAAATCTTTCTCTCACATTTTTCTGTTGCCACATTAGACACTAGAAAAGGTACAGAAGTGCGTGAACATTTGGATGTGAACATGTGTCATACCGTCATGTGATCTGCCATTAAAAGCGAGTCACAAGGGTGACTGTAACGCAGGCATTGCTGAGTACGATAGCAGGAGCTTTGGCAGTTGCACAAGGATAACATTAAAGTAACCTGCATGGAATTCTGTAGCTCAGCCACACATCTGCATCGCCCCTGGACAAATAAGCCCTGGGTGGAGAATCTTGTCTCACCTGGTCCTTCTTTTCCTCCTTCTTTATGTGCTTTTCTAACAGCACAAGAAAACAGACAGTGTACCCCTGGAAATGTGCCTCACAACTTTGTCCCAAATGAGCCTGAACCCCAGAATTTTTTACAGATTATGATAAAGCTGGACCTGGCTGTCTATTGCCCAGTGTCCTTGACAGGACATGTCAACACAATTTTACAGATTTTATCTCTGGCATAAAGGACCAGACAGACCAATGCCTTCCGCAGGCTTTCTGTTATCTGATACATGCTGTAGAGAGTCCTTTCTAATTCCATCCTTCCCTACTGTGCATGCTTGTTGCTCCTCTGTCTCCCTTTTCCCTTTCCTGTATGTTACTGGGTGGGATTAGCCATGCTTGCTGAGCACCGTTCAGATACAGACCAATGATCCACCAGTGAATTCTCTGTCGGTGTTTGAATTCCACAAGTGTAAACTTGCAGATTTAATTTAGTCCCATTATATCACTGAAACAGAGATCTGCACTATCATTATTCTCTGTCCTGGAATATTTTATGCTTACTCATGTTATTCTAAAAAGACATGCAAGCAACTGCACAAAGCATTGTGATGGTTTTATTTTTGTCTGCCTCAAAATCAACTGTTACCTGGTGAGTTAAAGTATTACTCCACATCTCCTAACACTACAGAGTTGCTGCTCAGTGCAACCACTTTACCACTTTGGTTTTTTATTTATCATTTAAGATATTGTGGTCTTCTGAATGAGTTAGAAAATTACTTTATTGAAATGTTACTGCTACCACAGAGGACTCTTCAGCACCTCATGTCACTCACTGTTGCCAAGCTGATAAAAGTGAAACATCGCCTGTTGATAACCTGCAAGAAACACTGTTTTCCTCAAGTGGAAGATCTCCAGTTGTGATGTACTGGAGGGGTCTTTACTCCAACTGTCACTCATTAACATGCTAATCAGCAGCAAAGTGACAAGTCAGAGCCAAACCTACAAACCCAAGAACTCATCAAAACTTGAAGGAAATCGCTCGCATGTTACTCACCAGTAAAGCTGGCACAGATTTGCTGTAACTTTATGTTCTTTTTGGTTTTTTCTCCACAGAGCAGCTGACATTTATGTGAGAGGTATTTTCTGCACTGACTGGGTGCTTTATATTCATATACAGAAGAAAAAATAATAAGAGACAATGGTGAATCACCACTCATGAATGAAAAGTGGAGTCACAGGGGAAGACGATGTAAGAATTAAGAGATTTCCCCTGCAGTCCCAGAATGCCAGCACCATTCTCTTCTTTCACCTCCCTCCCCATGCCCGGGCCAAATTGCTGTCAGTAATTAACCCAAACTTTCACACTTAATTCCCTCTCCCTCCCAAGTGATCTGATCTCTTGGTCTTCAAAAAATGGTTTAGTACACCTGAAAACAGTCCATGATCATCTGTCCCTTACTGGCTGGATACATTCCCAAATATCTGCCTTCTTCCAAGGCCTGCCAAGGCAGTACGTGTACCTGAGCTGGCCAAACACTAGGTCACACCACTCAGATTGCTGGTCACTTGAAGGGTTATAGCAACTTGTCTTCCTCATAGTCTCATCCTTTCTACTTTTTGCCTTGACATTGGACGTGAGGCTGTGCTGCAGGTTTGGGATTTATATTCATATCTGTTGTGATTTAACCCAGTCGGCAGCTAAAACAACCACACCAGTGTTTGCTCCCTTCTCCCTCAGTGGGATGGGGGAGAGAATTGCATAAACAGGTAAAGCTTGTAGGCTGAGATGAAGACAGTTTAATAGGACAGAAAAGGGAGATGATGATGATGATAAAAGAACATACTAAAAGTGATGCACAGCACAATTGCTCACCACCTGCAGACTGCTGACACCCAGGTAGTTCCCCAGCCATGGTCATACCCCTGGCCAGCTTCCCCCAAGTTATATACTGAGCATGGCATCATACGGTATGGAATATCCCTTCGGCCAGCTGGGATCAGCTGTCCTGGCCGTGTCCCCTCTCAGCTTTTCATGCTGGCAGGGCACGCTGAGAAGCTGAAAAGTCCTTCACTTGGTGTAAACATGGCCTAGCAACAACCAAAACATCGGTGTGTTATCAACATTATTCTCATCCCAAATTCAAAACACAGCTCCCAGGTACCCCCCCACAGCACCCAGCTTGCCTGAGTCCAAGCCGCATCTGGATGATGCTCTCAGTCATCTGCTCTGATTGGGCTGGTCCTGTGTGGAGCCAGGAAGTTGAACTTGATGATCCTTGTAGGTGCCTTCCAACTCAGGATATTCTATGATTCTGGAGAAGAGAAGGGTCCAGGGAGACCTAACTGTGACATTTCAACACTTAAAGGGGCCTTATAAAAAGGATGGAGAGGGACTCTTTACTTCGGCAGATAATCATAGGGCAAGGAGCAATGGTTTTAAACTAAAAAAGGATAGATTTAGATTAGACATTAGGAGGAAATTCTTCACTGTGAGGGTGGTGAGGCACTGGAACAGGTTGCCCAGAGAAGTTGTGGATGCTCCATCCCTGGAAGTGTTCAAGGCCAGGTTGGATGGGGCCCTGGCAAACCTGATCTAGTGGGTGGCATCCCTGCCTATGGCAGGGGGCTTGGAATCAGATGCTCTTTTAAGGTCCCTTCCAACCCAAACCATTCTATGATTCTACTGGAAAGAAGATTAATTCTATTCCAGCCAAACCCAGGAAAACATCTGAGAGGGAAAGGCTTCTGTATCTGGAGTGGTAGTTTAATTCCTCAGAGGTGGAAGGTTAAGCTTTGAGAGGACTGGGTTTACAGTGAGAATTTCTTCCAGTCCCAGGTTTGCCGCTATTGAAAGGGACAGATATGCTTTGGTCTGCACTATGAGCAATTACTCTACATCAGATAAAGCAAATCACATGTTAGACAATTAAATAGTGTGAGGACTTTCAGGAATGCTATTTTCACATTCTCGTACTGAGCTCTCAGATTTCTCACCTAGAAAGAAAAGAGATGACAAATGCAATTGGTGCATACCATTTTTGTCTCTAATGTGTTGGCTTAGGTGCATTTACCTCCACATTTTCTCAGTGTGAACACAGCTTAGGTACAGGCAATACTATGCAGGAGGTAGCATGCTGCTTCTTGCTGATTGCTCTTTAGATCTCCATCCTGGAAAGGGCTGACTGCCCTCAAGTCTCCATCTAGTCAATGAGAAGTGAAGTCGCTTAGCACATTACAGACCGTATCTTACAAACTCGCTCTGCTGTAAAATCACCCTGAGTGAATTCTGGCATTTTTTTCTCCATATAACCAAAACACGAAAACAGTGCCAGGACATGACTGAAACTCAAGAGCTGCCAGAAGGGAGTTTGGGTGGGTCTTACCCTGCCAGAGGTTGAGTTCACAGCCTGGCTCTTGTGGGATAAGAAGTGGGTACTCCCAGCAGTGGCTACATCTATTCCCTCAGCTCTAGCACAAACCCAGGCACTTCCTTTCCATCTGTGCCCCTCACAGACTCACACGCTGTTGTCATCAACACAGCCACGGTGTGTCGTTGTCAGACTGAAACTTAGAATGGTGGACAGATGGACTGGGCTAAATTTTTCATGATTCTGATATCAAACAAGTGTCACACTGCTCCCACATTCTGCAGCACTATCACAGTTTTTGAAGATGAGGGCAGTAGAAATTAAGAGGACTGTAGATTTCTTTCTTATTTTGCTTCTTTCTTCCTAGCCAATCCCACTGGAGGACTGTGATCATCCATGACAAATCCCAGAGCTTGTTATAGGGAGACAATGCACTTGCTGGGATCTTCTCCGTCTTGCGGTTACCTATTAGCATACACAATTTCCTTGAGTACACCTCTCTCCTGGGACCCAACAACTGCAGGTGAAGGAGGCAATTCTGCTCTGCTGTTCTGCTGGGAAGAGAGTGGGATGTGACGGGGAAGAGAAGGAAAGTGCTGTTTGCCTCCAGCCCTTCTGCTGGAGTGGAGGTGCCATATGGGGCACCATTACAGCCCTGGGAAGAGAAGAGGAAGGGTGAAAGCCAAGGCAGAGCAAGACCACACCAACAGCCCCAAATGGAGCATGAGATTAGCATCACAATATGGATATGTGACGATAGTATCTCTCTCTCTCTCTATATATATATATCTATCTTTAAAATCACAGTCCTACCAGAGTATTGTTGTACCAGCTTTGCCACCAGCTTGTGCTCAGGCTCAGTATGCCCATCCTTAGGTGCAGAGGTAAGGATCTGTAGCACACGTGCACTACTTTACCCAGCCCTTCAAAAGATTTAACCAGACCTCATGACCTTTGCTTTGCCCAGCTCCTGCTTTCCCATGGCAATGGAAAAAATAAAAAATAGGAAATATTCACAAGTTACAGGATCTAATAACTTGCCTTTTAGAAGAATTATATTATTCAGAGGTGACCTGTGTCATTAGAACCAATAACTTTAGTAATTGTTTTCCCAACTATGGTTCAAGCTGTTATTATTACTTTTAAAAAAACATGTATTGTATGAATACCAAATATATTTCATGGAGTTCCTTAATGTCTCCCATTAATTGTGGAGAGATTCTGAATTTGTTGCCTTCATCATAAAGCAAGCTATTTATTTCATTGGAAATATCTGGCTTTTCATTCACTGTGAGGCACTCGGATACAACTTTATGTGACATTAAAGTCACTGCACCTTATCTCTCAGCATCATTAAAATAAGGAATAAGGTACTTTCCCCTGCTTAAAAATGCAAAAAAAAAAAGATATTGTCTCCTCTATAGAAAGGATTTTGGGGTGACTGATCTTCTTTAAGAACAGCAAAATGCAAAACAATATTACATTGAAAAAATAACAAGTTCCTTTACCTCTCTTTAAAATCCATATCCATTAATCCTGATTTTTCCATTCCCTCCCCTCACTTCTCAGCACCTAAAAAAACACTTTAGCAAAACCAGTATCAGACTGAAGGATGCAACCAGTTTATAAAGCTCAGAGGGGTTGTAAAATTGAATTTTGAAACTTCGCAAACAAGTTCCTCCAAGTCAATTTTCCCACAGCTGAATCTGTGTTCTTGTCTGCTCTCATTTCCCACAGGTAGTTATGGCACTGGCAATTTGAAGTATTTCATAAATAACTTGCTGATATTCAGCATGTTGCTTTATTTCCTCTCCTATAATTGACTTGTGCTGGTTTGACATGTTGATTCAACATTGTAAAAAGAGCAGACTCAATTTACTGTAATTTCTGTGGTTGATGCATTTAGGACAAAACACTGATTCCATTTTGCAGTACATTCATTAAGGGAAACGTACTTACCTTACATTTGTTTGCAGAACCAGGTAGTCATCAGGAACAAGAGGCACATCTTGCTCTCCTCCCTGGGGTAAGTCACAACTTTGGGCAGGGACAGCTCTGACCTGAGGCCGGGTTTCCACAAGATTTTTCTGGTTTCCCAGATAGAGTCCAGTCCCATGGCTATTTGAAAGCCATCTGCAGAGCCATTTTGGTATTCTCTTGACCCTACATGAACATATGAAGGGTTTCCATCTGCTACACACTGTATGGGAGAGGGAGAACATAGAAGCAGGGATAACGGCAAAGGACCATGTCATTGCAAGGCATTATCTGTGGAATCCAGATTATTGTAGTAAAATGAGAATTGACAGCACATAATGTTCATCAGCCAACTGCCTGCCCTTCCCTGCTGCTTCCCTCTAATTCTGGGGATAAACCCTGGGTCTTGCTTCTCCACACCCTTTTGGAATTGTCACAGATTTTCCCTGAATGAGGGCTCAGTATGCTGACCCATCAATACCTCCATGCCCCCTAACATTAAAAACAGTCACACACACTCCTATTGGCACCAGCTTCTTTTTAGCAAGGGGGAAAGGGAAGCCAGGGTTTCATAAGACACTCTTCAGCTACGGTGTCCTGAACATCAGCTGCAGAAAAAGGTGTTTATATACAGCTCTTTGTACTTACACTGTTTTCACTAATCAATTTCAACACTTTGTGTTGCTGTTGCCATCACAACATACTCTCCTGTACATAAAGGCCCTTCAACTATTTTTTTAATGCTTTGTATTGCTGTAGCCATCAGAAGGTTCTCGTGTATATAAAGCAAGGCTCTTCAGCAATTTTTCCAAAGGATGCAGATTGGAAAAAGCATAGGAATAATGGAGAAGACTAGAAAGATGTTTTTAAGTAGCAAGTGTATAACTAAAATGTAAATTTTAGTAAATTGGTCAGAGACTTATGGACTCAGACACTTGGATAGGTTGTTCCCATCCAAAGACATTTTATACAAATGTGCTGTATAGACACACATACACACATATGTGAATTAATTATCTCTACCTGTGGACCACACTCCCATAGTCACTAAACAACAGAATGACAGAAAAAGGAAGCTAAGTGCAATAATCCTGTTGACCACTTGAAACCAGCACCCTGTTTCCAAAGTTCTACTCCAGAAATGAATGTTGGTTGGGAACTCAAACAGATCCCAGTATTGGTGGTTGTTCAGATCAGGTTTTCCATTTTTTTTTTCAGTTTCTCAGTGTAGCAAAGTTCTCTTTTTTGAAGCAGAAATAGCTTTCATGTGGCAAAGAACTGACTTTCCAAAACTTGTCATTGCAGATTTCTCTCGTCCTTTGCTTTTAATGCAATATTTTAATGGATTTTATCCAACTATCCAATATCTGTTAAAATGTGAAGTCTGTTTATATTTTTCTTAACTTTCTAAATGTCTAAACAAACAGCTAAGAAAAGAACAAGTAGATCTTCCACAGACACCTGATAATTGGCTGCTCCTCCGACCTTATATCTATAATCACTTCAAAATCCATGCGACAGAATTTTAAATTCCTTACCTCAAAATAAGAGAGACAGGACTTGTGTGAGTGTCAGGCTAACAGATGAAAACTTAAAAGCTTCTCATTTTTATTCCTATGAAGTAGCTGAATCTTTATGCTTTTCCTGCCTTGTGGTTTCCAAAACTTGAAGGATGAAACAATCTTGAGTATCTCTAGCATTTGTCACATTGGGAAAACAATTAAAACAGACATTATTTTCATTCAGTAAAACTGTGACTTTTCTTTGGTCTTTCTTCCACAATTTAGAAACTGAAAAGATCAAAGCTTTCAGAAATTATACTTAAATAAGGTGATTAATTATGAAAGACATAAGTACTTGATTGATATTGTGGAACCATTGATTTGGTATTTTCTACTTAGACCCAAAGTCAGATCAAAGACTACAAGTGAATATCCAGTTATTAATACTGAAACATCAAGATAACAATAGGGGTGAGAAGCATAGACCACTTCGGAGTAAGGTGCCACTTCTGCCAGCTTGACTTCAAAGACAGACACAGCCAGTCCCAGAACTACCAGCAGGTCCCATCCAGCCTGGTCCCAGTGAAACCAATCAGGGGCTTCTGCTTGCACTGCTCTGCTGGTATCTATAAATGTGCAGAGAAAAAGCACACTTCCTATATTCTACAGTCCATGAGGCCTGTTGCATACTCTTACACAATTCTTCTGCCATTTTTCTTTTGCTCTTATGGTTAGAAAAATTCCTCAACTCTGGAAAACATTAAAAAATGCTCATAGCAACTCCTGTGAGTTTTATTAGGTTCTATATGGCTGGTGGTAGCAAAACAGCCCTGAGTTTGCTTTACTATGGTCATTTAAACAACTTAAGCTTAAAATGTTCATGGGCAAAAATTGGGGCTATGTCTAATGAGTACATTAAGCCTTATGTCTATTAAGCACAGGGAGCCACCCTTGCTGCGACTGCACACTACATTGGAAAGCTGTTATGGGCAGTGTACTGAATCCCCTAATCAACCCAGCGTGGGAGGTACTTTTTGTGACATTTAGAAACCTTCAATTACAAAATAACTAGCTAAAAGGCCAAAGAAATGGATGTTGCTAACACAGTACCAGAAAACAATCAGGCACTGGATGTAGGCAAAGAACTAGAATTTTTTTTTTTTTGCATTCTGGTTTTACTTTTCTTCTGTTACTTTGGTATCTTAAGATACTTAGAATAAAAAGCCCAATATCTGAGGGAAAAGTAACCTCATCACTTGAGTGAAACATTTAGAAATTGCTCAAGAGACAAAATTAAGAGATATTTTTATCTGCAACATCCAGAATAGAATATATTATCTTCCATTACTTTAAATTTAAAAATTACAAAAGTGCTGTTCAAGTTTGTATGAAGTTGAAATAACTTAAATATTTTTCCCCTCATGTTCTGTAAGTCTTTTATTGGTGGTTTAAAATGCAGCATACGCTTCCAGAACATGTATCTTGGGGCTGGGATCCACAAAGAAAACCAGATGGCAAAAATCATAAATCTTTTTCCCTTCTGCAGCTTGACAGTCCCAATCAAGAAAGTGGTAAGGTTGGAAGATCAGATTTATGTTCTATTGTTATAAAATTAGTTTCTTCCTGCATCCAATGTGGTTGTAATTTTCTAGAAGTCCACAGTAACAAATGCCAGTTTAGTGAGACAGTATACACAAACAGCTATAGCAAGAACATATACAAATTCTCTATTTCTTTTGGAGGCACTGGTATATTTCACACACATAAGTGCAACTTAAGAGTAGCTTAGACTGAAAACACTTGAAGGTTTTTAATGCATAATACCAGATAGCTGTAAAGTTTACATTTCAAGCACTATAATGCACAAAGGTGTCACTCCAAAACAGGAGACAAGAATCTGGTCTTAAGAAGCTGAAGTACCACCAGAGACAAAACTGACATAATAGGTAAATACTTTAGGCTTCATCTGCAAATGGAAGATATAATCTGGCTACTCCCTTCACATAAACAGCATGGTTAAATATTTCAGAAATTCTTTTTATCACTGATCTTAAACTCTCAAAAGATAAAAAGAAATCATTATCATTAAAGTTCACAATTTGGAGCCTGAAAGCTTTAAAGACTTGAAAGCTCAAATATGAGAGCTAAGACTACATTGGTTGTTCCTAAGACTTCTGGGGAAGTACAATGTGCAATTAGAGCTCTTTGATTATCTGAAGGACGTTCAACACTTCATGAATTAGTGCTCCAACCTTGAACACTGCTGCAAAAGTCTAGTTTGCTTCAAAACAAACATGAAGACTACTCTGCAAGAGATCTGTGGATGCTCATTTCAATTCATTTCAGTGTTTACTGTTTCCTATGAAAACAGCTATTGAAATCAAAACTTCCCTACAAAAATTCACTTTTTACTAACCACTTTTTTGTTGGAAAATTCTCCCAAAGTAATTAAGATCCATGAGAATCTTCTGAGGAAACAAAGGTGGGGAAAAATGATAAATTAAGAAAAATAGAACACAAATGCCAGGTTTTACTGAGGTACTGCATTCACATATGTTTGTGCACCAAACAATCACTTTTGGCTAAAGACAACCATACTCATGACATGAAGACACCAAAATCTGCTCTACCTGACAACTCTTATCTCACTGGAATTGTGCTGGGTAAAGACAACAGTTTGCAAATCAAAATATACTACTTTTCCATTTACAGTAACCATACACAAATACGTAATCCTGGCACAGCTTCAGATTGGCCTCTGGCTATCAACAGTGGTTGTAGTAACCAGGAAATGCCTCTGGAACAATGAGTCAAATTCTTGTGGCTCACAGTCACAGCTCATCCTTGTGGCTCAGGAAATCTCTTGAAGCCACTTGGCTTTGTCAACAGCTTGCTTCAGTGGTGGTCTTGGAAAAGATGCAGCTCTGTATCTGCAAAATACCAATTGCAGTTAAGAAATAAACTGAACAAGGGAAATTTTTTTTTCCTCTGCTGCACAACATAGTTAATAAAGAGATTCTACAAACCCAGAATAAACCACACAACTCATTTCATTAGGATTACTTCTTTCCAAGCATCTCATATTCCTGATCTCTACCATGTGAAGAATTACACTTCTGAATGGCATAACTACAGCTATGAGACACTAAATGCCTCCTCTGGGGATGTACGTGGGTGGGTAGATCTGCTGTTGCTCTTCTGCTGTGCAAGTAAGGATTTCACCCTGCACGTGGATAAAGGCTTAAGGCACAATGGTGCTAAAACAAAAAAGGCTCAGCAGACAGTCATTCATCTAACACTTCTATGCAGTGCCTCTTGGAGAATGCACTACTAATATCTACATAGACCACGCTTTTTTTTTTTTACACAATAGACGTACTCACAATGTGCACCTTTAATCTTGAAGGATACCCAAATATATTCCTAAATACACTTGAATTTCTATACAAAGAAATTATTCTACTGCTCGTTATAGCAGGATTGCTTCTGAAGTGAAGCACAACAGCTGTTGGTACAGCTGGGTTTAGAAGCAGATGTTTGTCTGGATATGCAAAAACAATGGACATGCACTGAAGTTTGGCCAGAAAATCTCAGCTAATTCAGCTGACAGTTCTGAAGTGCGAAATCTTGGCCTTCAAGGCAGATGGCAACTAGCAGCAAAGAGCATCACTCCAGTACTGGTTCATCAAAAAGAATGACACTTACCTGAGGTATCAGTGATACTTTTTATAGATTCTAGATTTTCTTCTGCTTAAGGCTCTGAGGATGGTTATAAACTCCTGACCAATTTAGATCAGCAGGATGGCTGGGGGTGCACAAGGAGTTGGGAGGGAACAGACAGGGCAGCAGACCCAAACTGACCAAAGGGATATTCCATACCATATGACATCATGCTCCATTTATAAGGGGCTTGGGGGAAGAGGAGGGCAGCAGGGTTCAGAGCGATGGGGTTTGTTTTCCCAAGTAACCATTACACATGACAGAGCCCTGCTTTCCTGGGGATGGCTGAACACCTCCCTGCCATGGAGAGTGGGGAATGAATTCCTTGTTTTGCTTTGCTTGTGTACACGGCTTTTGCTTCACTTACTAAACTCTTGCATCTGAGCCCATGTATTTTCTCACTTTCACTTTTTCAGCTTGTGGACAGCCCTGAAGTGGTCAGGCAGTTGGACTAGATGATCATTGTAGGTCCCTTCCAACCGAAATAGTCTATTCTGTCTCCACATACACCATTTCTGATTAAATACCAGATCAGAAGGGAGCTCAGATCTTCCTATTATGGCCATCACTTTTTCTCCAGACTAGAGGCAGACCCACACACAGCCTGACACAGTACCCAAGACTCTCTCAAAGCAGCTGGACAGACATTTCCTTCCCAGATCTGGACACAGTCTAGCAAAAGCCTGGGGCTGCTGGTGTGGCCTAATGAATGCCTGAGGCCAAGACAGAGACACACACGCACACTAAGGCTGTAGAGATCCTTCCTCTATCTCACCTTTGATGTGCGAGCCTAGCCTGTTCAAGATGCCCTTGGAAGAAAGTCCCACAACTTGCCTCATTGGCTCATCCAGTAGTACTTCTACCCCTTACGTTTTGGAAAGCAATTTGTTGTTTTTTTACTAAATCTGGATCTACTTCAATGTGAAATTCAGCACATTACTTACCGAACCAGACGCAGACACGGAAAATAATCACTATCCTCTATTTCATAGAACTGAACACTGACACTCATTTCCTTTTCTAGACTTAAGCCAGTTTAAGCCTGTCCTGCCATTCCAAAATCTTCAGGATTTTCTCAGTTTTCTCTCTTCGACAGTACATCAGCACTTCAGAACACTCCTGTAACAGAGGCACTGCCAGCGCTAACTGAAGCAAATTACCTTACATCCTATATACAGCTTCTCTCTGCAGTATTTCAGACTAAAAGAGCTCAGAACATCAATACTCTGTTTATTGCATACTATAGATCCCCAGATATTTTTTCCCCACACTACTTATTCTCTCAGGCATATGCAAGGGTTTGATTTCTCCTTAAGTACAATAAAGATAAAAGCAAAGTACTGTATTTCACCTTTCTGATTTCAGATCATTTCTCCAGGGCACTTAGATAACTCTGAAAGGCAGTTTTATCCCTCCCCACCACAAAAAGTCTTGCAACCCTTCCCACGGTGGTGTCATCTGTAAATTTTACACATATGTGCTTTACTGCTTCAGCCAAGCTCTTACTACTCAACTGGGATAGAGTATTGACATCCTTTCCTCCAAAAATGTGCTGGAGAAGGAGCCACTGAAAACTTCTGACTACGTTTTCATGAAGATTTAAGTCATAGTCACTTGATCCTAGTTATCTGACAGGCAAGAGAAATTAGTCTTGTTTGTCATTATATGTCTTCATGAAATCTGTGTCATTTCTTTTGCATAACTTGATTGTTTAATAATTTAATATATCACTACAAGTTAGAAGCAATGCCTCCAGCTGCCTAGGTCCTCTCTTTTCTCTTTTTAAAGCTAACAGCTGCGTTTGCCCTTTTGCTGGAAAAGAGCATACAAACAAGCCTGAATTGTATGCTGAAGTACCTAAGTTGCAAGGGTGTAGGGGGTCCTGGTTCCTAATTAAAAGCCAGTGAATTTGGCAGAGGAAGTATGCATGCTAAATCAAATCTAATTGCTACATGTGGCTTTCTCACAGCAGCAGAAGGTTTGCAGCCGCTGATGGACTCTGGCTTACCACTGCACTGTGAAGTGGCTCTCTGTAATAGGTGAGGGAATGAAATCTGCAACAAGCAGACAGCACAAAAAGCAGCAGACAAAAAACCAATTAGAGATCCTGGCATCCCTTTTCATTTTCACTGAAAGTTCCCAGCTGCTCCATTCTGGATCTGGAAGCAAAAAGGCTCAAAGGCTAAAGAAATAGTTTTCCTGGTTTTAGTCAAAAGAGAGGTCTCATATTTTAAGTCTTCATGAAAGTATCAGCCTCATTTTGCCAACAAAAATAACTGGATAATTCATCCGCAAAAAAGCTTCTAAATTTTTTGGTCTTTATATAGTGTATGCATTGAAACCCCAAAGTCCTTTGCAGCTGGCCTACCAATGCTCTCCTCCAGTTTCTTGTGGTTAGAAGGCTACACTTCAGGGCACTCCATAAACATTAGTGTCCCTAACACAGTGGTAGGCAGGCAAACTGAAGCATGAGGAAGTGAGAGGCTTATGGCCTTCAGAAAGCAATGCCACATTCAGACCTGAATTGAAGTCTCATCTCGGTACTTAGCACTTGCTGCAGATATTTTTGGATTTTCTCACTACAGACGGCTTTCTGACTGCAGAATCCTTTTTAGTCTTCCCATGGCGTTTTTCTCCCACAAGCCACTTCATTTGCAACAGCAGAAAAAATGTGTGGAGGTGGTTAGGAGTTTCAAAGTGAGTTTTGTTACAGTTCAGTATTTTCATGACAAGCAGCCCAAACCAATATGTTACATTCATAATAAAAAGTACTGAGAAAAATGCATTTGCACTTATGAGGTACAGGACGGCATTTTAAAGGTATAAGAAAAATACAGAAAACGGGGAACTCTGACACTTTTACTTTTCTGCTCACCTAAGAAAAACTGTGGAGCAAACAGGCCCACTTTTTTTGTGTGACAGACATTGCTGATCTACAGTCATTCTGACATTCTGTGGCCATTTAACCATGAGCTTTCACCCCCTGCAGAAAGTAAAATGCATGTTTCATGCCATCTGAAGTCTTTTGCATTATTCATAAATTCCTCTTAAGTCTGAAATAGAACTCATCTGTACTGGCATACATTTTAAATACTATTTTGCATGGTCTGTGCCATAGGCAGCAGTTTGACCTTTAAATACAATTTCAGCATAAAAATGAAGTCAGCATATGAAACTTTTTTTTGCAAGATAACCCTCTTCAGTTTTCTATCAGACTTGACTCAGCACTCCCAGGTAGCATACCCAAGAAGCAGAATATGACTAAACTACCTATCAGATACTTCACTGCTCCTAGTGTCACACAGGAGCCTTTCTAGCAGTTCATTGCTAAATAATTTATTTTGAATGATAAGTTACAATGACTGCCTCCTTAGTAAGCTCTGGTGCATCTTGGACAGCATCAGGGAGAGGACAAAGGCAGCATAAGGGGAATGTAATCTCTGGCACATAACTGTGAAGGAGTATTCATGTACAAGTAAATCAAAGATTTCCCTGTGGAAGGACTCTGTTCAAGTCTCTGCAGGTACTTCCTTGTGCGAGGACAGCATCAGGGCAATGTATGAGCAAATTAAATGGGCAGTTTGCTAGTGCATTTCAGGAAGCTAGAACACTCATATAAAGAATCATGGCATTTTGATAAACACTATCATATTTGCTTCATCATATAAAACAGAGCAGAGGGTATACACATATAAGAGTGAGATGAAAAGTGTTCTCACTGTACCTATTTTCATTACAGCGTTGGTAGAATCCATCCAGTGCCTTCTTTTTAACATATCGAACTCCCTCTAGTCTCACTATCTGTAAAAGAAAAGCATTTTGAGCAAACCAGTATTATTCTTCCAGTTGCAAGGAGTAATACAGAGACATGCCTGCTGCACTAAAGAAAACATAGTTCCTGGAATCCTCCTCTACAATCTTTAGAGGATGGGATAGACAAGAGCCATTCCATTTTCCATTCCTGAGCCTGTGGGAAGCTGCAATTATTAACTTGTGTTGAAAAAGAATAAACATCAAGATGAAGAGCAGCACTGTGGCATAAGTAGGACTTACAGCAGAAAATCAGTCTCCTGAAAGAAACGGCAGAACAGTTTCCCATATTTAGGAAAACATATCAGAAACATCAAACTTTCACTCCTCTAAATACAATCAGTCAACATTGCCTTCACTGCATTTTCCACCCAGTGATCCCAAAGAACTGTGTGTGAGGCTCAATACTTCTTTGCATGAAAGAAGCATGGGCCTTGTTTTTCAGAAAGACTGAAGGTATGACAGGAACAAATAAAGCAATTTTTGGTTAGGCATTTCACCAGTTGTCAGAACTTAAGATTTTTCTGGGCATCTCCCATCTTTTGAGCACTTGGTTCTGAAACTTAGTAGCATGTGAATATTGTTTTTCAGAGCACAACTTCATAGGTTAAAATAAATACTAGTTCATTAAAATTCCACCAGGTAACTGATAGACACAACTGCTTGGAGCAAAAAAAAAGCTGGAATCTTTAGATGCAGTGCAGATTTGAGTGCAAATTTGAGTTTGCCCAACCGAAGCAAAAGTAGTCTTCAGCAGGTCACTGTCAAAAATGAAAAGAGATGATCTGCCAGTGGTTTTCACTGATGCCTGACAAAGAAAGCAAAGCTCTAGAGGAAAGATCTTTCCAACCACACTTTGAACTTAATTTCTTTCTTACTTTATATTCATTCTTTCATTCCCTTCCTGCTTTCCACTGTTTCCAGTCCTAATTTTCTGCTACTATGCTTCCCATGCTAGTCCCCATCTCCATGAATAGCCAGCTCAATTCATACTTTGAGTCCCTCCTATCTCTTCTCTGCCTTAAGTCTTTAGTTGTTCCAGCCTTGTGCATGCTTTCCACCTGCAAGGCTCCCTCTTCACCTCTCTAACCAAGCACCCTGTGGGGAAGAATTAAAAAAAAGGCTCCCTCTATCCAATAAGGATGAAAAGTTGACAATTCTAATATTTTCATTTAAAAAACTGAAACAAAGCAAATTGGACAGAGAAATTTAGTTTAAGTGGTTTTTTGTTTGAATTGAAAAAACCTCCAGTTTGTTTTCAAAATATCAAACTATCAAATCCCATTGATACCTCAAAAAATATTCAACCCAAGATCTTGAATAACTAATCTTGAAACTAAGTCTTTTCAGTAAGTTCTCAGCTGTGATCAAAAAACACACCCAAAGAGTAAAAAATTCTTATTAGAGGGAGACATTCTGTTTTTGAAGCCTGTTTCATGTCTAAAACAGCTTACAGCACGTACAGGTATCTTTGCAGTAAAAAACTGTCTCTTAATGATCTGCACTAAAAACTCACTGCTATAAAGTTTCTCAGTTTTTTTTAATTGGACTCCTTAGCTTTTAAATTTTCCATTTTAATCTTTCCTAGTGATATAACTTTGAGCTAACGCTACCCTTCCACTAAATTTGAATTCCCAGATCCAAAATAGAAACTGTCTTCCCTTCCTAAAGAATTTTATTTTTTTTTTAAATATTTGAGCCTATTTCACTAATTTTTCCCACCTACAAATACCTGAAGCACATGGCTGGCAACAAGTAGTCTATCTGGGAAAAATTTAAGGCCAGCTGCAGAAAGACTATATACAGGAAATTACTGATAAACCTTGAAAGCAAAGCTATTGATGCATACTCCAAAATCCAAACACAGGGCCTCTGAATTCAGACAGCAGCTATCTGATTTCAGAACCAATAGAGTCAGATAATTCTACTAAGCTAAGGAAGAGAAAGATTTTTTTCATCGAAAAATCTGAATGTTTCATATATTTGAATAGTGCCCCAGGAGGAATTTTTAATTAAGAAGAGAAACAGGTATAGGAAGGTCATCAGGCTATTTGTTGAGTTGCATTTTTCCTTATTATGAAATGAAACCATGAACTTTTGCATACTATGATATCACTGCTTTGTAAGAACAAAGAATTAATCTCTTCTATTAAAGCACATTTTTCCTAGCACTTATGACTAATTTACAAGGCCACAGTTCTCTTCACACTTCAACCCAAAAGTCCCTGCTGTCCGTGTCTGAATGCATTAGAGGTCCTCCTATGCCAAGTTTTAAAGCAAAATGTTATTTACATCATAAAACATAACTTGCTATTCTCACTTTGCAGTGACATAGGACACTTTGCCCCAAAGGTCTTCCCAGAGTAATGCCAGCAGAAACACAGGGACAACTCAGAAAATGTGTTTACAAACAGCTTGGGTCACCAAGGTGGAGAATCTAGCTACCTTTTCACCTCTGATGGCAAAACCCATTCCAAGGGGCCAGCACAGATGGCCACCCCTCTCCCATCACCTGCCTGTTCAAGGGCAGAATATGTGCACCTTCTCCCAGAGCTGAGCAGCAGATATGACTCTAGATTCCTTCTTTTCTGCCTGTTTACTATTCCTCTCCTGACCATTACAGAGTCTTTACTCAGTTGTCTTCGTTTTCCCTAGACAATCCAGCATTGTTCACTCAGCCTTAAGAGAACATTAGCCATCTTCTGACTCCCCAGTTGCCTACATTCTGAAGGGGATAAACCTTTTGCACAAAGAGAACTTTTATTGTTAGGAGAACAAAGCATATGACCAAATTCCCTTTCATCTTGGGAAAATACGTAACATTTGCATTCTCAGACCTTGGATTTCTTTGGAGCCTTTGTTTACCAAGAAAGGCTGTTACAGTTCTCCAGCCTTCAAATGGGAGAAAAACACCTAAGAGCTCAATGAAAAAAATCTTCTCTCAAAGAGCTTACTGAGCAACTTGTATGATTAAAAAGCCAGTTCACTAAGCTAATACATATGTTACAATGATTTGAATATTCACCTTGGTGTCAAAAAGCATGGCTCAATTCTCTGCACCACAGAATTCCTGTGTCAGTCTAGTCTTAGAGATGCATTTTTAGAGGTATCATGAGCAAAAGGACAAAGACCTTCTGGTTAGTGATGTCCTTTTAAAATTCCACCAAACATTAGTATCTAGACTGACACACAAAGCATTAAAAATATGATACTTTCCTGCAGCTCTGTCTCCTTGAAAGATGAAGCTAATAGCATCTCCCTACTTCAGACAAGTAGCTCTGAGGATAGAAGAAAAACTGTGAAGCACTTTGACACTTAAGACAGACTGTTCACTCACAAGCCAAATCCTAGGTGAGCCTCACATTGAGAGCAAACAATAAGAAAGCAATGTATAAAGATCTGAGATTTTGACTGTAAAAAGAGAGGATTTTATTGAAGGAGGTAAAGAAAGTATGTTGCTGCTTTTTATTGAGAAATACTAGATCTGATAAGAAACTAAACTCCTTGAGATATGGAATCTTCTCATTTCACACACACCATCTTGCATGTAAGGGATCTACTCTACACACTACACTATGACACTTTCAAGTAGAAAGGAGTAACAGTTTACATCAGTATAACTTCACTAACATTTAAGTTGTTATTCCTGGTCTACATCAGTGACTGAGCTCATTTTTCTTGAAATTCAGTTCTTATATATGAAACCTTGTATGTGATATCTGTCTATTGAAGACCATTGGTTCAAAACTAGAAGCAAATTCCAGTTGATCCACCTTTTGCAAAATCAGAAGCTTTATTAAAGACTGCATATCCAGCTTATTGTTGGATTTATGATTGATCTTGAATTGTTGATTTTTGCAGAAATAATTTCCACTTATATATTTAGATCTCAGATGAGCCCACAGAACAATGACTATTACATGAGGGAGGAAAGGCATACAATAATCAATTGTATGTTTAATGAAATATAAAACTCCAACTGAGTTGATTATTATGGGTGAAATTGAATATAATTTAAAATATTGCTTTCATAAATGAGCACACTCTGATTGCTCCAGGGGTACAGACGTTGCAAAACACCCAACATGTGACACAGCCTTCATCTAAAGGCAAGATTAGGCTAGTTCAGAAAAAGCAGGGCTAAACTCAATTCACAGTTAAAACTCAGCCCTCATGCCTAAAATTTTCTGAAACTTCTAAAAACTGTTTTAATTTTTTAAATTCATTTTTATTGCCTATATATGATTATGCTCAAGTCTCATAAGAACTAAAAAGAGCAGGAGAGAGGCTGCTTTTATTGTTCCTCAGCTCTGAAAGCAGCTAACCAGCCATTTCAAGATACTTAGACCTTGCATGACTTCCATGCAAAAGAAACCCTAGTACGATGAAGATGAGCACTCAGGCTTGTCAGTGAAATCCTTCAACATTTTCAAAGATCTCTCAACCTTGGCAAAGCAACTGGCTTTCAATTTCTGGCAGCCCACCTCATCAACAGCTAAAGCTATCAGAATTTAGGTGTGAAATAATTGTCATTCAGAGCAGCCAAAGCAGCAGAATAATAAAAGCAAAAAATACAGAATGAGAGCAAAGTCAAAACTGTGTTTAAATAGAAAGCAATGCAGTCTGAATAAAGCTCAAAACACAGGAGATGGTTAGGAAAAGCAGAGATCTCTCAGCTTCCTGCAGTCCTAACACCTGGAACCATGACAGACAGGATGCCTACGTGAATGTTTGCTGGATCATCAGTTGGACATCTTGAGATGACAGGAATTCCTCATGATAGGAAGAGAGGAACAACCTCTAATGCCAAAGGAGGATGTGGTTCTGCAGCAGGGTTCGAGTCCTGAGAGAGATGGAATCACTTGGCAGCAGTGGTGCAATAACACCTGCCTCCTTCCCAGCTCTTCGTGTGCCAAACACGCCTGGCACAAAACATGAGAAAGAGCACTGCCATCCTAGCAATGGATTAAGAGCTGATGCCACAGCAGGAAAGCCTGAGGGAAGAAATTAAACAGCAACACATTCAGAAGTATAATGCCAGTTTATAATTGGAACACAACCATCTTGTAAAAGATCACTAGGCATTTTGCTCATCCCACCCAACAGTTTATTTAGGCTGTTCTAGGTAGCAGGTTTTATTTCCGCTCTCTCACTCCACAACAGGTGTCAAGTTTTCAATTTGCAGATTAGTAGCAGTTTGCTGAATGTGTGACTTTCACTGTGGCAACTTGCTCAGCTTACGCAGCTCCAAAGGCAGGCTTTGCACTTCCTGACACCCCTATAAACCACTTTTAGACCAAAGTCTGCGTTCTCTGGAGAGCTAAACAAGACATAGGAAGTCTGGTATGATGTGGGCTGTGTTAAGACACTCAGAAGGGGGGTTACTGCTGTATTAGTAGGCTACAACTACAGTAACTCATTGGTCATTTATTGCCATGCAGACATGGAAGCATTTTAAAAACGGTAAAAAAGAATTTGAGGTGAGAAGACTTTTCCCCCCAAGAATTACTTCCAAGGCTTAAGTACAATATTCCCTCTACTTCTTAAAACTTTACTGGCTGAACTACTGAAGCCACATTTAAACATTTAGGAAGTTCAAGACAAAGGGCGAAACTTACTGTCATCCCACCACCCAAACTTGCAGTCAGATTTCACAAACAGTCAAATGTAGCAGCAGCCAGAGGTTTTCCCATGCCAGTGGGCTAGCACTGGCTACATGCACTGCTCCTGCAGGCATCTGCTGATGCCGTTTGGACACTAATGTATGGACTACTGGGACTGAAGCGAAGAGTCTTAGATTTCAAAGACTGGATCCTATGACACAAGGCAAAAAAAGAATGACCTGTCACAAGAAAACACATTTCAAATCTTTTTGGATTCTTAATCCTATAATGAAATCACTACTATGCTTATGTACTGTTGACAGGAAATCCAGAGCAACTAACTCCTTAAGCTTCTTCCTGATAAAGGGATTTATTTCTTACACCTTTACTCAGTATTGTAAAGTTTTACATTCTTCCTCCTAATAAATAAATATACTGAGATTGTGTTAAGTTTTTTTCATTTGAGTTTGGTACAGATTTCCTTCAGAAGGTATAACAGTGGAATAGCTTGACTATTTCTTGAGGTCTCCATCAGAAAGAAAACACACTGTTGGATTCCTCTACATCCATTTAAAGACAGAATAAGGCCTTTCCTCTGCAGGAGATAATGTATGTCAATAACAACTGGGCTTACCTGCCATCTGGAAGCTTAAACCAGTATCCAGTTTGCTGCGTGGCTTCGTGCTGATAAACAAATAACATAGAACACACACAGTGATGATAAAAGCAAAGAGGACCACTGCTGCTATTGACAGGCCCACAAGTGCTCCAACACTAAGAGAGAAAAACAAAGAAATTAAGTGTACAAACAGCCTGGGATACCCATTAAAACAATTGTCAGGATGATGTCTGGAGGTTACTTGTACTTAGGCAGGTGAATGACTGTACTTTACTGTAAACAAACATTTAAAGCTCAATACTTAAATTGCATAAACTGGAATTATTTCATCGCCCTCAGAAGGGTCAATGTCATTACACAGCAGTTGTGCATCTGGCCTCCAGTGATGTTTCGTGTTACCTATGCATATTACTCCTGAGTCTGATTTAAACTGTGTTTATGAAAATCAGAAATAACTTCATGCAGTAACTGGCATCAGAGAGATGATAAATTACTCCAATGAAGTGCATATTCACAGGTAAGTAATATCACCTAAATATCACATGCACACACAAGAGGGATTGCAGCGCTTCAGGCAGCCCATAGAAACTCCTTTTTCTCAAACATGACTATTAAAGCTATATTTTCAGTCTGAAATGCCATTGTTATTGCAAGAAGAGCCTATTAGAGCACTTTAAGCAACATACATGTTTGTCACAGACTTCTCACCAAGAATAACATGCCCATGAAAAATGGGACAAAAAACCATGCAAGCTATGTTATTCAATTCTGTTAGCAGCTCTGTAGAGCTGAGTGGAGTACTGTGACCACTGTTGTGCCTTTGTGTTAATGCAATAAACCTCCAATCAAGATTGGAGTTCTTCTGAGACCTTTGTCAGAGTAAAACAAAAACTAAAGATTAATTTACACACAATATCAGAGGCATCAAAGGAGCAGGAACTGAATATTCAGAATGCCAAACATACTGTAGTATATGCAGACTTTATCAAGATACTACCTCTGCAGGATAGAAACTAATCTATACTGCTTCCATAGACATTTGGTGAGACAATATATGTACAGAAATCTCTTTAGTAGCTTCCTTATTTCTACCCTTCAAATCTTTTCCTAATATAAAATTCCCACAATGAAGTGAAGGACCAATTGCAATACAGTCTAGCCCTCATCCGCTATCTTCTCCTGGGTCATTTAATGCATTAGGTGTTTCAGTTCTCTGTTCCACAGCCCAGGCCAAAGACACTGACTTCTGATGAAATTAAACAGTGGCATTTTGGTCACAGATGAGAGTCTGAGGACTGAAAACTCTTACACTACTGCTATAGCATTTACAATTTTGACAGATGTAAAAAGGACAGGAGAGATGATGCCTTACATTCTATGAGCTTCATCTTCTAGAGATAAAAATGCCTTTATCACCACTATCAGTGAGAAGTCACTTCTACTGTGGCCTTCCAGGGAGATGAGAAGACATGCCTTGGGATGTTTTAATGAATTCCACAATCAAGCTACTGCAAAGCTTATATAAAAGCTCCCAAAGCACCAGCAGACAGATACATCCATAGGAGAAACTCTTCAGATCAGCAGGATGAGAACAGCAGATACTAGTATGACTTTAAGATGAAGTCCTCATTAGTTATCAATCAGATCCATTAATGAAGTATGTGCAATGTCTACCTCCACACACAACTAAAATTATGTTATCAGCAAAATAAGCTCTAGAAATAATAGTTTTACCCTTACGAAAATTTTGAAGATTTTTCATGGTATTTATCATCTACATGAACTAGAGTGTCCTTTCATATGTTTCTGTATATATGCATGTATTAAGCAAATTTTTCCTCATCTTTTTTCTTCAAGCAAAACACTTACAGGCAAGAAATATTCTGCTTAATATGAATCTGAATGTTCTTACAGTCACAGATCTCACCTGGGTTCTGGCCTCATTTTTTTCATTTTCACTTGGAAAATCTGGACCCAAACGGACAAAACAGAGGAAATACACTGTATTACAGGAAACCGAGGTGAGCAGCCATCAGACCAAGAATGACCTCCACAGCTGAATCTCTAAGTAATACAAACCCAAAGGCACTTCAGAAACAGGTATTTGTTTTTGTTGTGTCAGTATTAGTCCTGTTCTGAGATTCCTTTTAAATAAGTCCACAGCATAGAACAAAACAGGTTGCTCACCATTACCCAAACATTAAGCAGGATCAGTTGTCCTAAACCTGAATAGACCAAGTGCATATTAATTATATCTTTTTCTATTCCAAAACCTATTAATTCTTGTCCATAACTCTCCTCCATGCAGTTGTAGATGACATTAACAATACAGTTGTGTATTGTACAGCACAATGCATCTTCAGTATCACCACATAACTTGTGTAAGACCCTTTGCAAGTTACAAGTGGCAAAGGTAAGAAAAGCAGTTCCTGGGGAACTCTCCTGTATTTCCTACTACAGGTTAAAGACTTATCATAGGTTATATGGTACTAAAAGTGTTTTTCATGCTCCAGCAGCAACGTGAAAAGATCTCACCCAAAACATGGAGATCAGCATCACAAAACCAAATAGACACCCTGGATTCTACTTCCTAAATCAGAATTAAGATTCAGTTTGTACTTACTCTTCTTAAACGTGTTTCAATACCAGATTGTTCTCAACATGCTGAAGCCAAACCATCTAAGGAACATATGATTAATTTTGGGTTAAAATTCAGGGGTAGGAGATTGTTTCTTAATTTATTGAAACAGAGGAATTTAGTATGCTTTCCACAGCTCAGAACAGTGAAGTTTCTTAACCAAAACAATGTTTTTCTCTTTTTTAGATCTAAAACTGTTATCAGAAACAATACAAAATAACTATGATCAGGGATAATTTTAATGATCACCCTCTTCTGAAAATAGAGATAGCACTTCAAGTATGTCCCCTAGATTCTACAGCAATTGCTGTGGTCCACGTGCATATCCATCTAGAAAAGCCCTTGCTAAGACACATTTTACCATTTTCCCATTTTTACCTTAAAGACCAAGTGTTTAACATCCACCCAGCACTCCACATGGTAACAGTCTACAGGCCTCAGGGAGTGTGTGTTCAAGATTAATCTTCTGACAGTAGCAACATGAAACAAGCAAACTAAAAAGTCAGTCTTCCACAACTGCAGCCTCATTAGCATGTGAAAACCTCTGAATTAATAATCCACCCACCCTCAGAATGATAATCTAGCATGAAAACAGCAATGAAGGCCCAGGAGTAACCTTGGTAGCATTTACACAATTCGTCAAACACAAACCATGTTAGAAGATCCACAGACCAAACAGCTCTCACAAGTTGCTTTCTACTTACACTAAAGATACCATACATTGCACTGAAGCTCCTACTGCTTTACTGAGCAGAGAGGCTCTACTCTCAGCAGACTCTCCAGGGCTTCCCAAGCTGCTGTCCAGAGAGCTGCTTAGTGGATCATAGACATCTCTGTCAGTTGATGCCCAGCATCATACACCTACAGTTATTTTAGTCCATAAAATTAGTCCATTCACAGCTAGGAAAAATTTAAATATCAGCTAAGCACATGCAGTATGCCCACTGATAGATTAAGATGGAGCTCATTAGTCATCTGGATCTGAGTGAATCAAATGTTCCTAATGTCACTGCTGCAGTGATGTGCTGTACATAGTATTTGCAAAGCAAACAGATCAATATTCTCAGGAGACTGGAAGCATGGGCATACATGAAATAAAAGACCTGCTATTTTGGAAAGTTAAAACACTCCTGCAGATCTGTACAGCTAAGCAAAGCTTGACTACAGCAGTAGGTCACCATGGTTTTATGGGCATTAATTAGTAAAGTATTTTGAGTAAAATCTATACTTGGCCTGCCAGAGTTCTAATTAAATAGGTAATATTACATGAAACTTACGAAAGGTACAGATCTGAAATAGATGCTGTAATTCTATTTAATACTGAACAAAGCCATTAAATTTGCAAAATAAAAGCTTAATTGATAAATCTAAGATATTTTAAAACAATGAGAAACAAAAGCTGACTAAACCTAACTGCATCACAGTTCCATACAAATACTGCATACTCAGCATTTCTCCTATTCCACTCATCTTTCAAGGTAAAGTAGATATGACTGCTCATACACATAGCACATGGCTCAGAGGTGTTCAGTGTTTTGCTCACTAGTGTTTTACAGCATCCTGTTTTGTGGTTTCAAAAGCTGCATAACCTTCTGGTCAATTTTGTACACCCCTGCCTTTCACTAATGTTCCTTTTCCATGGGCTCCTGACACATCCTTCACTCTGCTGAGCTCAGCTTTTCAAGAAGTGTGAAAAAGGACTCTAGGGTGCTCTAACAACAAAAAAGATACTATACTACTTGATTTTAAGTACCAACAAAAAAGAAAGGATAAGTGAGAAATTAAATATTATAGATGATAAATTCTGGGGGATATGAAGCGTGTCAGAGTTGCTCAAAGGTTGTCAATTATTTATGGTTGTCCAGCCACTGCTAGTACAGCAGGTGTTAGGATGCACTTAAATACTGCAGTTTTTGCAGGAGTAGGAGGGGAAAGATAGTTCCATTTTGCTAAGGGATAGTGTAGTATATAGCTTTAAACATAGTACAGGCAGTAGTGATTTGGCAAAAAAAAAAATCGCATGGGTCTATAAGCAACTATTGCTTCAGGTTACCTAGGCTGCTGGTTTCTCCATGAACTGCTTCCATTAAAACTGGCTGTGAAGTGGTCTGGCAACATGTCTCTCACAGCAGGAAAACCACAGCTGAAATATGCAATAACTTCCTGAAATACTATTGGGGTGTGAAACAAGCAATCCCTGAGATACCACCAAGTGGTTGGTGGTGCATTCAGTCACTGCTTTCAAATTAATGGGGGGAGTCAACCAAGTGAGGATTTAGGATGTGAAACTTAAAGCTCTGGAGTTAAAGCAAAACCTGCAACAATTCCCCCATCTGGGCTTCCAACTCCTTTCCCTTCCTCAGTACGTTCCATCTCCAGACTTACCTTGTCTGGTTTGGCTAACTCTTGAACAGTTTTAAGTCTTAAGCATTTCAAGTCTTAAAAGTGTGTCCTCAAGAGCTGTAAGAAGCATTTGAAGGATTATTTTAGCATAGGGTTGTTACATACTGACATAAGTAACAGTCTGAGACAAAGACAAGCAAGAGAGTGATCACCAAAACATTCTGAGACCAGAAAAATGTTACTTTTATGTTTTCTTTAAACTCCCAATGGAACTGTCATGTGACAAATGCATACAGTTTTCAAAGTGCTGTAACACTGTAGGGTTTCCAGTGTGTTAGTAAAATTGTGATTTTATTTGTTACTGGAAAACTTCTGAAACCAGAATTTTCAATTCTAGCCAACTAGTAACTTTGCTTAGAGAGGTAAATTGTATTTATTTGCCTCTTTGCTACAATGTTAGACAGTTGTGGCAGGAGTTAAGTACAACCAAAACCTCACCCTTTGCAATTTCCTCAGATCCTCTCAGCAGCTTAGGGCCACTGTAGAGAAAGAAAAAAAAAGGACAAATCCTGAAGTTTTGGCCCAAATTTCTGACTAGATAGAGACTAAGTGGTCACACTTCACAGACCCTAGAAAATCTTTGTAAAGGAATATCCTTCAGAGAGGTGCTTCAAAGTCTCCCACTGAATCCATTTCTTGGAGATACTTTCTTAAAAGACCAGGCTTTAAACAGTCTTCACTATATCGCACCCAGATGCAACTCAAACTTCTTTATCTTAATCTTTCAGTAGTTCTGCCATCTTGAAAAGGCTTTCCAATGACTGAAATAGTAAAAGACTAGCAAAAAAAATCATAACGCATTAAAAACAGTATGGGTATTTGCTGAAAAAAGTGTAAAAAGGACACTTGGGGATCTCTCCTTACATCAGAGAAGCTGATTAGTTCTGTGTCAATCACAGCTGCAGATGGCTGGGAGATTCCCACATTCAACACACTGTTTCTGCCAGATAAACTAGATTTTGAAGAACTATACACTAAATATTAGACAAGATAAATGAGAGTAAGCCCACAGTACTGGATAGCATTTATCCAAGATCTCTGAAGGAAACCATATGTGAAATTGCAAAACTGCTGGCCAAGGTATGCCAACCAACACGACATAAGGCCACTCTGTCAGAGGACTGGTAGCCTGGGAGTGTAACTCCAACCTAAAACAGGGCTCGAGGGGAACACAGGATCTACAGACTAGTAGATCTGTCTCCCATCTCCGGCAAGACAGAAAGGTCTTTAAGAAAAGGAATAATATCACTAAGCCAAGAGGCAAACACAATGTCAGGGTGCTGAGTGCATCTGGGTCGCACCTGACCCTGGCTCTTATCCCCAAGCCACGACACCCAGCCCTGCCCCACTCACCGGATATGTCCTGGAGAACGAAATCTGAGTTTCTGATGATCCTAAGCCCCAACAAGCAATCAAATGCTATGAGGGCAAGGAATGCTAAGAGACTTGCAGAAAACTGAGGCAGCAGGAAAAGTGGTGTAGATAAGGTTCAGTGTATGTACATAGCATACAAACAAACAAAACCAAGTCTACATGACAATGGACTCAGAACTGGCAGTTTTGAACTCAGGAAGAGTTTTAGAGTCATCATTGACAGCTCACTGAGCTCAGAGTCAATGCACAGCAAAGCGTTGGCCACCAAGAGGCAGGACTGAGAGGACGACCAAAGGTAGCATTTTACTGCTGTGAAAAAACTTGCCATACCCACATCTTGAGTACGCGGCTCCAGATTACACACCTCTAAGCAGTGCTGTGGAGTAAAAAACAGCATGGCTGAGAGGCAACTGATCAGTGGGACACAGCATCTGCCTCAATGACAACCTCAAATAATTAAGACTGTTCAGTTTGGAGAGGTGAAAGCTATGAACTGACACACCAAATTTTGAACATTGGGCATAAACTGAACATGCAGTTGTTGTTCGTCAGATCTCACAATACTAATAATAGAGGGCACTCCAGAAAACTAGAAGGAAACAATATAAAACAAATAAAAATATGTATCATCAAACAGTAGGTAGTGACTGCTGCCATGGGCTGCAGAAGCAGACAGTAGAAGCAAGTCTAGAAAGAGATAAGACAAAACCAGGGATAACAAGTCCATAAAAAGACGGTGAAAGCACCGTGCAGAGGTGTACTCGCACCGTGACACGCCGTGAAGAGTCCGAGGGGAATCCGGCACAGGCAGCGGCCGGGCTGGCTGCGCGCAGCTCTCCCTGTGGCTGCTGGAGATCCAGCCAGAGCTGAACGGATCCCCGCGCTGACCCGGAGAGCGCCAGTCTGGTTACTTGCCATCTTCCAAGTGAAAAGTTATTTAGTACTTGACCTTACTACACACAGAAAAGTAGCAAAAGTCGTTGGGAACTTTATGCACGCAGTATCTTACACACTCAGGCACGGAGGCAGCCGTTCCCCCCACGCGGAAAGGACGGAGGGACGCTCCGGATGCTCCGTACACACCACTGAGCGTTTCCCAGCGCTTCCTTACAAAGACCACGAATTTTTCTTTCGGAAACCACCCTGGCACGAGCAGAAGTATCTGTGGGAAGCAACTGCAGCTCTACCGCTGCTGTCAGCGGGACAAAAGCAGCCTGGAAGGGCTCGGCTACAAGTACCTCAGAAACACAAACCCGCAGGCAAGCT
>VWZZ01005754.1:556581-588344 GCA_013399095.1 Psophia crepitans
GGCCGCCCGCTGAGCTGCCCGGCGCCTCAGCTCCGGCAGCACCCGGGCGGGATGTAGAGCGGCGAGCGGGCGGAGCTCGGGCGAGCAGGGAGCTGCGCTGGCAGCGGCGGCGAGCGAGTGTGGCTGCGGGCGGGAATCGCCGCGTCCCCCCACCCCAGTGAGTGGCGAGAGCCGCCCGCGCCCTGAGGCGAGGGAGAGAGTGGAGCGCTTCCCGCCCTCCCGAAAGGGTAAGGAGAGGGCCGTGCAGGGCTGGCCGCCCCCCGGTTGCTCACCTCAGCGTCTCTCTGGGGCTCGGTTTTCCCCTCAGCGCTCGGTCCCACGTCGAGGAGAGACTTCAGCGGTCCGCCCTCAGCCATGAGCCTCGGCAGGGACTCAGGACAGCCAAAGCAAGAAGGTAATTGAGAGGCATCACACCTAAGTTGGGCCCAGGACCCCTTGGTTTTATGAGGTGTAAAAACTCCACAAAATATTTAGTGTTTCTGAGAAGCCAGTCTCCTACTCTTCAGAGGACATTTTCTATTAGTATTTTAGACCACTTTAAAAAAAAAGCAGGGCCTGGGCGGTCATTCTGTTACCTGTACAAAAGAACCTCTCATGAGGGAAAGGTGGGTAGATCTCAGCTCAAGAGAACATCTGTATGTCATGTGCACCTCTACAGGTGATTTGACTCACAGAAAGAAGAATAAAAAAGCCTCCAGGTAGATGCCACCCCCCTCCAAGGACCTGGTCCTCAGTCAGTCTCTAGATTACAAGAAAGCCTAGAACAAGTGCTTTGCCACACAAGTGACCTCCTCACAGAAAAGTTCAGGTTTTAGAGAGAAAGGGAAGTTGTACAATATCAGAGCTTGATTTGAATTAATAGACCACAATAATTCAATTAAAACTTCACATTTTAATTTCAGGTCTTGCCTTGAGATGAACTCCAGGCAAATGGTAGTGTCATGACTTCTAGCTAACTGCCAGGCAACAGCAAGAGCCAGCTTAGGGAAAGACTGTGTCCTCAACAACCTGGGCACAGTCTTGCAGGCTCTGAACATGACCAGGCTGGTGACAGTCCCAGGCAAGGTAAGATAGGGTCAAGTCCAGGGTCCATCCAGGAGACAGGACAAGAGGCACATTACCTACAGCATAGGTCTGAAGCTCATCCAAGAGGACAGAAAGCAATCCAGGCCAGCAGGACACAGAACTGAGCACAGACATACTTCCAGTATAGCTTAGGTTGCCCTGGTGCGAGCTTAAATGTGGCTCCTGGACCAATGAGCAGAGGGTGTGATGAGAACCCAGGTGATGCTGTTCAGGGCCTGTTAGTGGTCACCTAGACCCCTGACACTGATATCTTTCAGTACTACATACAGTCTTCCTACATAGGGCCTTTGTACTTGCTAAAAAGTATAAATATTTTTCAGTTGCTTGGTTGATTTTACTCTGTGAAATCAACCCTGACTTAGCACCAATTGAAATGAATGAAGAAATTCAGTCAGAGTCTGTCTGCTGAATAACAGATTTGCATTTCTAATATTTAGAGATATATGTGAATAGCCAGGGACGATTCAAATTATTCAACTATTGGGTGCCTTAAGCTTAAGCAATTGGAGAATTTGACTTTAGGGACCTCAAAAAGAGGCTCAACACTTGATGTGGCAGTACACAAAGTAAGAGAACAAATGACAGTGATGTGGCTGGAGCAAAGACTTCAGAAAAGGGGACACCAGGAGGAATCAATGAGTATCAAACATTAACAAAGAAAAAAGGCCAGATTACTACAAGATTTTATAAGAGTTGTAATTTCATCACCTGTACTGTTCATATGAAATCAGATTTAATCAGATCCATTGTTTTATGACAAAATTGAGGATAAACGTACGCAGAATATATACAGGAATATGGTTATGAAAAAACAGAAGGCAGCCTTTTTACCTCAGTTATGTCAATAGTGTCACCACATGTTAGGATTTAATCATGACTTTTGTGATTACTTGAGGACTTTTTTAGAGCCCGATCTCATGCTCATTGGACTCAGAGCGAGTTTCATTTTAACACAGTAACTTAGTCTTTCAAGGACATGAGGACTGTGTTTCTGTGATTGAGGAAGGAGTCTCTAGTGAGGGAAAGATGGGTGGATCTCAGCTCAAAAGCCAGTAGTTGGCTGGCCAGATAGCGTGTATGCATCAGTCAGCTACAACATGTGACATGGTTGAAACCAAGCAGTGTATTCAAAGCTCATCACTGAAGGACTGACAGACCCACAGACAGCGTAGCTGTAGACCTTGTGCTCAAATTAAGTCAGGTTTAAATGGAACACATGCAAGAAAAAAAAACAAAACCAAAAACCAACCAAACAAAACCAAACCAAATACAGGTAAATGTCATGGTTTTGGAGACTGAGTCACGACTTTGTGAGGCTGTCAGTATTGTGTTCAAAAAGGAGACTTCCTGTAAGTCCTACAACTTCCCAGGATGAAGGAATGTCAAATTCTAGTCTCATAGGTATTTGTCTCTTGAAATGTCTTTATGGACCTTGTTCAGTTACTAATAGCTGTTTTCTTCCAAAACCTGAATTCCCATTCTCATTTTTCTTTCTGACTCTCTTTATACCTCTGAGGGATTTTTTTTCCCATCTTATCCTTTCTCTGTCTGTTTCCATTGAGGTTCTGTTCATACCAGAGTTCAGCAACCATGGCAAAAAGTGATTTATTGGAGAATTGAATCCAAGAGTGGTTCAATTCGCCTTTTCAACTGAGGATTCCCAAATTAAGTGTTCAAGAGATGTTTAGGAATACAGAACAATCTCAGTTATTTTTGTATTTTACCTTTAGAGATGTTTCTTTTATTATTTAGAACCAGATAATTTTCTACTCAGAAATATTACTACCCTGATTTGAAACAAATAAAATTACGTATCACAGTTTTATGCTCAGTCTTCCACTGTCTTCCACTCATACTTACTGAGTATAGGGCAGATCTGAGTTGGAGATGGAGTGAGGGGGGGTTCTTCCTCCAAACCTAATGAAGTTTGCCTTCAAGGAAGGTTGAAATGTTATGAAGTGGTAAAATGATTTTTTTTAATCAATCAGTGAACTCATATCATGCAATTAATTTGTACTTGCCATGATTCTTGGGTGTTAATAATTAGCATGCTCTGTTGTTCTAATTATTTGGAATTATTTATATGAAACATTAGAAACGAAGTATTGAGTTACTTATCTGACTGAATTAACTGTGTTATTGCTAGAGGACCGAAATTAAAAAGCATTCTCTTTTGATGAGACATTCAGAAACAGAACTTGAAGTGGGAGTGGGAGACTGTTCACTGATCATGTGCCTAGTCTTTTATGTCAAAAGAAAACCACATCAACTTGTTTTCCAGTTCAAATTACAAAACACAAACCTCTTCTTCCAGTAAGAGCTAGTAGTTTGGACCTCATAAAATATATTGCCATCTCTCTCCACTGTAGTTGATATCAATTGAAGTTACTACACAGATGTCTGCAGCAGTTCTCTCTGCTGAGTGAGTGTGTTTCAACCTAACAATGAGGTCATTCAGCTTTCAGAGAAGCAAACACAGATCAAAGACCTTTGCAGGACACATGTAAGCAATGGACAAATTATCTAGGTAACTCAGGAGCAGCTTTCCTTTACTCCACAATATACTGGCCAGTAGAACTGGGTTGTTTTAATTTTCCAGCAAATTAAAAGAGTTCCTCTGACTGAAGGCAGCTTAGAACAAAAGGGGACTTGAGGAAGAAGCTAAATCTTCGGATTGAGCCATTTGGTTTGGAGACAACTGAAAGTGAATTGTACCTCTGCATTGACCACTACTTATGAGGTGAGAACAACCACTCATATTAACAGCTGTGGGACACGTTTCTACCAGACAAGCTTCTAGGAAGCAGAAAATTAATTATGAACTACCATTAGAGCTGCCTGGATGAGCATCAATCCTCAGACCTACATGAAATGTTTTTCCATAAAAGCATAATCTAATTATTAATAGGCAAACAGCAGCACAAATTACCTTCAAAAGTAATCTGGTGGCAAATTATGCAATTAAACAAAATTGTCATGCCAAGATGGTGCAACTAGCCCTGATTAGGAGTGACAGCTCAAACTGACATCAGGCTTAGTGTAGACAACATGTTTTATCACATATGATTAGTAGGCACTTTGGGAAGGCATATGACAGCATAAGGTTCAAAACTGAAAGGGGAACAGAAGTTTAAGGGGTGCATACTTGAGTACGGTGAAATGCTGTCACTCAGTGGACTAAAAAAGAAGGACTGGTGCTAGGATCATTGCACAGTGGAGTATCTGCTTTGGCACTGTGTTATCTGACCCTGTGCTATCTGTGCGTTAGTGAAGGACTGAAATCTGTCAAGAGGATATGATACATCTTGGTTTCTGCTCTCAGCTCAACTGATGTACAGCTGTGAGCAAATTGCTTTCCCAGTGTGTGCTTCAGTTTAACTCCGTAAATTTGTGATAATGATGGAGTTGTCTAACACTTGTTTGCAAAAGTGTTTCACAGAATATCGAGTTGGAAGGGACCTCAAGGATCATCTGGTGCAACCTTTCTTGGCAAAACCTCTGTCTAGACAAAAGCACAGTCTAGACAAAATGGCCCAGCACCCCATTTAGCCAAATCTTAAAAGTGTGCAATGTTGCGGAATCCACCACTTCCCTGGGGAGATTATTCCAATGGCTGTTTGTTCTCATTGTGATAAATTTTCCTCTAACGTCTAATTGGAATTTCCTCAGGAGCAACTTGCATCCATCTACCTCTTGTCTTTTCCATGTGACTCCTTGTAAAAAGGCAGTCACCATCTTCTTTGTAGCCTCCCGATAAGTTCTGGAACATGGTGATGAGGTCACCCCTAAGATTTCTTTTCTCAAAGCAGAACAAACCCAATTCTCTCAGCCTTTCCTCACAATGGCAGGCTACCCAGTCCTTTGGTCATCCTGGTGGCCCTTCTTTGGACCCTCTCCAGCCTGTCCACATCTTTTTTGTATAGTAGGAACCAAAACACATTATTCCAGGTGTGGCCTGACAAGTGCTGAGTTGAGTGGGATAATGACTTCTTTATCTTTGCCCTTGTTGATGCAGCCCAGCATCCTGTTGGCTTTCTTTGGCACTGCAGCACACTGTTCACTCATATTGTTGTCCACCAGGTCTCTCTCCACAGAGCTGCTGTCCAGCCAGGACTGTCTGTGCTGCAGACAGTCTGTGCTGCACTCCTGGATTATGCTTTCGCAGGTGCAAGAGCTTACACTTGTCCTTGTTGAGCTTCATCAGGTTCTTGTTAGCTTGCTCTTCCAGCCTATCTAGGTATTCCTGGAGCATGGCTCTCCATTCCAAAGTGTCTACTTCCCCACTCAGTTTCATATTATCCACAGGCTTCAACAGGGTGCACTTGATCCCATCATCCAGATCACTTCTGAAGATATTAAACAGCATTGGCCCAATATTGATCCCTGGGGGACCCCACTTGTGACAGGTTGCCCGTTCAAAAAAGAGCTATTTACCACTGCCCTCTGGGTGTGGCCTGTCAGCCAGTTCCCCATCCATCACACAGACCACTTGTCTAGACCATACTGCATCAGTTTCTCTAGGTGAAGACTGTGAGGTTTATGTTTTGAGATCCTCTCTGTGAAAGTGAACACATGTATAAAGTATTGTTATGATTTTTTCATGTCTCTCTAGAGCCTACCAGTTTTTCTAGTTATTTTAACTGTCTTTCATACACACTATTCTTTAATTGAATTTCCTCAGTCAATATATAGTATAGATTTTGCCTTTGTACTGTCTCTTCTTTGCTTTACAGAGCTAAATAATGAAGAGGGAGAAAGTGATTTTGAGCATCAGGAAGTAAGAAGAGGTTTAAGTCAAAACTTAAAGGAAAAGAGAGACTCTGTGAAACAGAGTGAAGTAAGAAAATGTAAGTGTTGACACCAGTAATGTTGAGGTGAGGATGGAGCTCTGATGAGTAGTTTATGTTTGTATATGTAATGGCCTCAGTATCTACATCTTTTTATATGCTGTTATTGGTAAATATTTCAGAATAGTGGAAGTTTGTCTTTGTGGAGTAGTTTTCATCTCTTTTTCCTTTTCAGAGGGGAAAATTCTTCTTACTCAGCTGAGCTTTAGGTACAGAAATGGCATGCTGCTCACTTACCAAACATTTACAATGGGATGCTGGCTCAATCATTTGACTTTGCTTTTATTTACCCTGCTTGTAAAATACAATTATTTGTAATTTTACAGATACAATTATATGTTGTAATGCAATTTCTACTTGAATAGGAGGATACAAATTTTAAAGGATTCCAGTATGTAGTTTCTGCATGTAGGAGATGATTACCATGATAATTCTGAGACTGAGTTACTCAATTGCAAGGAATTAAGAAATGATGAGCCTATTATTTCAGATCATTTCAGCAAGATATCCACCAGAGATAGCACTTGTAAAATGTGTGAGTTTTTTTATCCTTTCAGCATTGATTCTACATTAATACACAAAGTAGAAAATTATAGATTCATGGGCTCATAATGAATTGTCACTTTTTATCACAGTTTGAATTTAGCCTGTCTGAAACAGAAGATTAAAGAAAAATACCTTAAAAAACTAGACATTAAGCACTGACTTCTAGATATCAGTGAACAAATAATACAATAAAATGACTTCTCACAATTTTCACTGTACATTTGAACTGAAACTTATTAATTTTCTTTATTTGTTTCAACCTCTTAGGCCAATAAGTTAGGTTTAGTCCTATTTAAGAGTGTTTTTTTAAATTAAATGCTGATTTGTTATACAATGATATCAATATTTTTTACAGAGTTTTGTGTACATTGGCTCAGAGTCCTTTCTGTCACTTGGCCATCATAGAGAACTTTCATTCTAATTTACAATTCAAAGACATTCAGACTCTTCCCTCTTTAACCCTCCCGCACAACTGTCTTTATATTTTGGGTGTGGGGAGAAGCCATTATCAATTGTTAAAGTTCTGCAGCAAGAGAAAGGCTTTTTACAGGAGCCTGTTTCCAATTGCTTCTTATCTCACCAAACTTTATTGTTGGGGCTGAAGTTTTCTGTCCCGTGCTTCTGTCTCATACTAACTGGGGTATTTTTAGTTTCATTCAGGAGTATGTTGTGTGGCTAGAAGTCATAGAAAGGAGACTGAGACTGAATGAGAAGTCCAAAAAAAGAAACAGGAACTGAAACCAAAGAAATGGAAGCCAGGTCTGAAGGCTGAGGTAAAGGAGTAACAACCCACCTGATAAGACAGGAATTGCGTGAAAGAAGATGTTAAGGCCAAAGGTTTGAGCTCTGACCCAATTTGGGGTAGGAAACTGAAACTGGGATGAAAAATGTTAAGGATTGGGGCCTGAGATTTGGTAGTTAAAGAGAACAGGCATAGGATGAAGAGATGGGAGTAGGACAGCGTGACCAGAGGCAAAGTGAAAGAACAAGGCAGAGGACCAGGCTTTGTAGTAACATGAAGAAGTTTGTACTTACTAGTCGTCACTTACCTATGAAGTTGAAATAGAACCCAAGTTTCCTGCCTGTCTCCCTTCCTTTTCTGTCAGTAAATATGTTTAAATCCTGTTGAAAAATGTATGCTTCATTTAGATCTCTTTCACACATATGATGACGAACAGTCACTGTTACTTATTTCATTAATCCCATCACTAAACTTTCCTCCAGCACTGAGCAAAGTGACTTCTTTTCAGTCTAAGAAGAAAAGATTTGACAGAGAATCTGTCTGAAGCTTGTAGGGGAATTTCTCTAGTTGCTCCTGAGTAAGATATTTCTGTCTACTTTTCTCCACTTCTTGTGGAGGAATAGGATCTCCAATGTATTCCTTCACACAGTGCTTTTGTTTTGTATCTCGTGCTCCCCTATCTCATTCCAGATTGTCTCCTTTGTATATCTCAACTATAGCAGATGTATGTCTCAAAAAGAGACAAGGTGACCAAGAAGGTCAATGGCAGGCTGGCTTGTATCAGGAATAGTGTGGCCAGCAGGAGCATGGAGGTGATCGTCACCCTGTACTCAGCCCTGGTGAGGCCGCACCTCGAGTCCTGTGTTCAGTTTTGGGCCCCTCACCACAAGAAAGACATCAAGGCCCTGGAGCGTATCCAGAGAAGGGCAACGAAACTGGTGAAGGGTCTGGAGCACAAGTCTTATGAGGAGCGGCTGAAGGAACTGGGACTGTTTAGTCTGGAGACGAGGAGGCTCAGGGGAGACCTTATTGCCCTCTACAACTCCCTGAAAGGAAGTTGTGGTGAGCTGGGGGTCGGCCTCTTCTCGCAGATAACTAGTGACAGGACAAGAGGGAATGGCTGCAAGCAGTGCCAGGGGAGGTTTAGGTTGGAGATTAGGAGAAATTTCTTTTCGGAAAGGGTGGTCGGGCATTGGAACAGGTTGCCCAGGGAATTGGTGGGGGCACCGTCCCTGGGGGTGTTTAAAGAAAGGTTGGATGTGGTACTTAGGGACATGGTTTAGTGGGTAATAGGTGGTGGGGGGACGGTTGGACTAGATGATCCTGGAGATCTCTTCCAACCTTAACGATTCTATAATTCTATAAGAAATTGGCCTTTCAACCGAGCACTTCTTAGTCAAATTTTGTCACCTATCTGTTTGGCATCCATTTTGGTCAGTGCCTGGAAGAAGCTGATGAGCAAGTGCCAGATTCCAACATACAACTCTGCCTTTAGTTGCCTATATTCTTTCCTGGCCAGCCTGAAATATCAAAGGGATAGGGATCTTCCACATGAGGTCTTGTGTGCTTTTCTGGAATTAAAAAAATGTAGCGATATATACTGCCCATATTTTTGCATGAAGTGTTTCTTGACTTGAGGAAAAAAGACACTTAAAGACTTTCATTTCAGAGCAAGTGAGAAGGTGGGTAATTTGGGAAAGTGCCATACTGAACGGTCCAGAGCCTGAAAATGAATGTAGGGTGTATCCTTATAACTCTTTGATTGGAGTTAGTCATCACAGAAGATGTGTTATCCATTAGCAAGGAGTAAGATACAGTTTAGTGTGTTTGCTAATATTTTGGGTCTGGCTGAGATGGAGTTAATTTTCCCCACAGCAGCCCTCACAGTACTGTGTAATATCAGATACAGTTTTTCTTCAAGCCAAGACTAAGTCAATACACCTCTAATGAAGCCTATGACATTCATCATTCTTCCATGTCTGGAATTTGCACCAGAGATTTTGACAGAATTGTTTCTGTATTGCCACTGAAGTGGAATGTATCAGTGCAGCGCACTGTCACAGACATGATGAACATGTCAACAGAAGTAGTCAAAGCAGAATCAAGCTAAATTATCTTAATTTACAATAGCATTGCTGTTTATGGAAGGAATGTAATTACTTCATTTGTCTGTTGCCATCTATTTTTAACTGCTGCCAAATCAATCAGCTTTTACATGACACAACTTGCTTTCTCTTGTTGGATTAACAAAAGGTGATAGATATACATGTACAAACTTGGAAGCAGAAGATCACTTTCTGTTCTTTGCTTTTCATTCAAACGTTACATGCTTTTTGGAAAATGGTATCACTCACATGTTTAGTTGCTTCATCTATAAGATCAACATCAAGCCCTTTTTCATGATGCTGTGAGGTTTCCATGAGTCTCAGTAACAGAATACAGATGCTGATCATCCTTGAATAAGAATGTTCCTCTTTACTATTTCTTATTATTACTATAGTTCCCCCATCAGCAAAAAACGTTCTTGTCATTTTCATCTCTCTACAAATACTTATATTTTGAACCTTGTTACATTCAGTATGGGATAAATTTAGAATAAGGCACATACCATTTCTCAAAAAAACCCCAGGGTTCTAAAATTCAAAAAAAGGACAACTTTGGTTGAGGATTTTGGGGTTTTGTTTGCCATAACTAGGGATGGATTTGAAGGTCAACAAAAAGTTCTGCTGAGAAATTGCTTTTCTAATGGCATAAGTAAGAATCCATCCTACTGGACTACGAGTCAAGCCTGAGTTGTTCACAGAATAACTGTCCAAATAGTGTAAATTTAAGAAGGCAAGGCAGCCAAGGCCAGGTTGGTGTTAAACAATAAATACATAATCCGAATTTTAAAGAACAAGAGATCCTCAGGTGAGGACAGAACTGCAAGACTTGTCTTGAGCTGTGAATTCTGGATTGATTCATAAAAGCTAGAGCCTATGTAGATTTGTGTATAGCTAATTAAGTCACATTGTCAGTGGAAAAAAGCTGCAAAGAAGACTGATGTCACTGTATCACTTTTGATCATGGATGTTTGCTAGCAGTCCATGTTGATTCACTTCATATCAACAAGTTCTCTAAAGCAGCACACAGATGTTTTTTCCAAATCATCTGGTTTAGTTAATGGGGAATGCTTCCATCTTGCATACATACAGCTTCATAAGTATATATGTGACATGAAGCCTCCTTGCTTCAGAGTCAATGCAGTAACTCTGTTAGCTGTGAGTGCATATATATGAGTGTGAGGAAATCATACAGTTTTAGTGATTCTGCATGTTTCTTTTTACTATTGGCTTTAAATCAGCATTTGTACCAAGTAAAGAAAGATAAGAATAACAGAGGATGGAATTTAAACTTTATTTTTATTTGCTTTACTGGCTGCTATTTTATAATTTCACATTCAAAATGTTGAGACTGAGACACATGCAGTCATCTGCCTATTCCAAAGGAAATTTGAATTTTTATCTCATTATAGGTCTAAAATTCAGAATTCTTATCACACTAGACATTTTTATATCAGAAGCTCCCACTCTGAATTCTCATCTCTTTGCTGCTTCAGAATAATGTCCATAAGAAATCTGTAATGTTTTTATATCACAGCAACTTGTTCCCAGGTCTGACATCTTCTTGTTAAAAAAACAAAACAAAACAAAAGCATGCAAGAATTGTGGTTCTATAAACGATTAAAGCCAGGATCCTATATAAGGCCAAACATAAATGGTAATCCTCCAAACCTTTCAGACTTTCCACATTATCTCTTGGGTACAGAAATTTTGGAAGTCTAACTATATGGCAAAAGTAGCCCTTATCTCTGGAAATTCTTCAGGATTTGGGGCAGAATATGAACAAGATGATATCAGCAGTATGGAAATACACGCCTTTAAGTGTTAAAGAACTTTGTGGGCTTTCTTTCAAAATAATACATTGTCATTTCATTGCTTGTATTTAAGTCTGGGACCAGTTATTATAATAACTTTAAAAGTAGTCATCTTCCACGTGAGAATGTAAAAGGAAGAGAAATAACAAGTGTACTGGTTCACTGCTGCAAGCCTATGCCAAAGCCAAACCTGGCCTGACAGTTAGGAGAGTGCAGAGCATTCATTATCTTTCTGGATATAATGGATGTTTTATTGCTGCCAGTCTGTTCCTTTTAGAAAGTAAACCGTTCGGCTCATAAATCAAGAGCTGAAATTTATTTATCATAATGGTAACAAAGTCAGTCCCCCACAATGACATCACTTTTTGATGAGTCACCATCTAATCCCAGAGATGTCATCCTACTATTCACAATTAATGCAAACAGGAAAGAGGACCAGTAAATGGTATACTACTTGTAAGAGTCTGTGTATATATTGAGGTTTTTTTAACTTATTTTGGAAGCTACTAAAGTATACAAACTAAGATTGCTAACCAAACTGTATTGATAGCGAGGTGCTAGAAGCACAACCGACAATCCATTTTTTCAAACATACTTTACTCCATTATTTCCCAGTTGCTGTGGCTCAGGATGATCTTGGTTCCTGAGAGCAGCTGATTTCCTGCATTTCTGCCATTCAAGCAGAGAAAGATCTGCACGAAAGTGAGTTTATAACTGGTTGCTAGTGATGTAATGCACAAAAAAACCCCAAATCTTTAGAGACGCTAGGCACTCAGCCCTTCCAACGCATCCATGTAGCTATTGGTAGTATACAGCTCTGTTTGTTTCTTGGTTTATGATTTCTGTTCATATGATACTGTATTTTTTGAGCACCAGCCTCCACGTAGGATGCTATTTCATGCGCTCACTAATTAACTCACAAATATTTTTATAGTATTGCCAACTCTATTAAATGAGAGGAAAGTAAGATTATAGACTGATTAATTCATATTCTTAGTATCAGAAGGGAGATATTTACAATGCAAGAAGCAAAGTCCAACACTGATAGTATCCAGTCTGGACATCACGTGATGCAGAATTCTGCAGCAGCTTTTTCACATGCAGTGCTTTAGTGCATACCTAATGCTTTCAGAAGGAAGAAGAAAATTATGTGTCTTTGACATAGCATCAAGTCTCCAACAAGGAATTCAGAGTATAGTTTATTTGCAAGGAGCAGGTGCATTTCAACTTAGTAGATATTATTTTAAACAAGGATTCTTCAGGGGGATTTTCAATAAATATTAAAGACCTTAGAAATGACGTTTTGAAGGATATGAAATAAACAGACACGAGTATTCACTGTAAGACTGGAATGCACAGTAAACAGGTTTTTTTGTTTGTTGATACTGTCATCAGTAGCAGTTACAGGGCTTGTGTGTCTGGTACAGAACTTAAGGAGGAGCGTATCTTAGGACAAACTAATCACAATTTTTTTTTATCTTCATCCTGGCCAATTGCATTTGAGCTGCATCAGTGGAATGTTTTTTCTAGCAGAAGCAGATGCGGAGGGTGAGGCTCACCTCCTGAGTTTTATGGTACAAAAGCATGGCCAGAGTATTCTTTGAGAGCCAAGTCAGAATGATTCCACCAAGTAAGTGTAGTCCATTGTGCTAAAATCTAATTACCACTACTCCTGGAATGAAACTAGAATGATCCTCTTCCATCCTGTGTGAAGACAGGATCCCCCCTTCAAAACATTGCCAACAGAGGCATCTTAAACATCTGTTTTATCATATGTAGCCCTACTGTTAATAGAGAAAGGGAGGAAATCAACACTGATTATGAACTGAATCAGAAGAGAAAATAGGAATGACTTCAAATTATTGCACCTTCCATTGGACCCCTTTTCCTCCTTTCATCTATTGTGTTTTGACCTACTAACAGATGTTTTAAGAATACATTTTAATAGGTATACTATGAAATTACAGATACTTTGTAGTGAGGCTTTCAACTTAAGTGATGTCAGAAAGAGATATCAGGACAAGAATGAAAAGAAATGGTCAGAGGTGAAAGGCTAGAAAAGCAATGAACTTTTAAAATTGACAGGTAGAATTGACAGAGAACTAAATCAGACCAAAGGAAGTAGACTCAGGGCAGAGAAATTTCCTGATAGATGACAAATAATTATATATCCACTTGACATACTTGAAGTAAGCCTCTGCTTTGTAATCTTCCTCTGGCATTGAAATCATTTACCCTGAACTTCCCATTTACACATGCAATGATACCTTTTCATTGCATACAGCTTCACACCTGAAACTTAAGAAAGATTTATCCCTAATCAGCTGACTACTAGTGTTCTCTTAACTTCTTAATCTTACAAAACTATCTGTATTATGTTATTTTTCTACTTGTTATGAAAATTATATTGATTACATGTTTATTGCATGTATTACATTACATTGATTTTTAAGTCAGTTCTTTGAAATATTTAGGTTTTCTGAAACTGTTTCAAGGAACTCTTGGTTACCAGTTTCTTAATCTTGGGCTTGACAAATACATTTACTGTGCATGCAGTTAACGACTAGAAGCGGTGTCTGCAATTCCTGATATTCAAGAAGACAATGATTCATGTAATTCAGAAGCTTGATCTTGCAGTTTTACTCAATGATTTATTGCTGTTGACTTCAGTATAGCTATATGCAGAATAGATTGGCAGCCTCTGAGGCTAGCAAGGCTTTTGCGAAAGAATATGTTGTTATTAGGAATTTTCAAATTTTTTAACTAAACTGTTCTGTAAGCTGAAACTTATGGAAAAATATCTGTTTTGACAAAATTCACATTGTCAATTTTTAAGTTTTAAAATCATCAAAGCTTTCTGTATTGGCATTTAGAGTCTATTTCTTGGTTTGAAATTATTTTCACTTCTAATGTTTTTTATCTTTTGAAAGTTTGAAAATTTTAATATCAACCTTGAAACACTTTCCGTCAATCGTATCCAAAAAATTGTTTCAGCTTAACCAAACTGATGGCTTGGGGTTTACTTTTGCTTGAAAACTTAAAATATTTATGCTCTGTCCAGATTTGGAAGAGGAGACTTCAAATGTAAAATGCTTATATGGCAGGAAAACACTTCCCTACCCATCTCTAGTGGTCGGTGGTCTCTCCAGAGGACAGTAAAGTACTAATAATAAAATAACTAGTATTTTGAATATAGAAGCAGTGATAAATTGGAGTGAGTGGTGTTACTCTAATTAACTGTTAGAGAAGCTGATTTGTAATTTAAACTGGGAATTCAGCAAGCTCTTTAACTACAAGAGCAGTTGGACTATTGTGCCCTTTTTTTAAAAGATGGATGAACAATCTCTGGGTTATGGACATAGCTGCCTCTGCAGCTGTTCTTTATTTATCAATGTCAGATTTACTTGCTTGCTAAATAAAAATATAATGGTTTATGATATAATTCAGATGAAAGTACTTAATTATGATGAAACAGCAATGCCTTTAGGCAAAGGGAGACAAAAAGACAGAGGATTATTTTATGTAATACAATAATAGCTTTCTCACTGCATTGTTCACTTAAGGAAACTAAGACTACAGCTTGCTGAAGCTCCGATTTCTGTAATTTCCATCTGATGGGGAAGTGTTTCACAGAACTGCAGTTATAGATCGGGTCTTACAGAAGTTTGTTCTTCAACAAGTTGCACTTCAGCCTTTTCTATTGTTCTAGAATACTATTATTTCCTTTTACTACCATTGTTTCATCAGTTAGCACTTAGGAAAGCATCTGTCCCTGACTCTGGATAATGTTATTTCTGTTTAAGTGAGGGAAAAGAATCTATGTAAGCAGAATCACCTCAAAAACTTCATGTCTGCCCTTACCTTCCACAATACAGGTCTGCTTACTTAAAATGCAATGATCCTTCAACTGTTCTCATTTTCTGGAATTAGTTTAGAAGATCTTTTTGTTGAGCAGGTATCGTGCAATGCTTTGAGATAAAACAGCATGCCTTATCTCTTAGGCCTGTAGATTGACAGCTTGGATCAGGTTTTCTAGGCTAAGAATGGAAAGTTACTCGGGGCTGACTTCAGCTCCTGCATAGAGACAGCTGGAAAAGGTCAGCCATTATCACTAGACAGGCCCCCACTGCTGCCTGTGCCTAGCTGCTGCAGAGCTGGCATAAAAGATGTAGCTGAGTTTTGTTGCTTCTCATCCTGTACTGTGAGCATCACTGTGAGCTGGATAAGTTAGATGAGTTAGCTGTGTAGCGTTAGACCACAGTCACCTCTGCGATGATGTTCAGGTACAGCTTAGTTATTTCCTTCTGCTCTGTGTATGTCTCTGCTATGGAACTTTAATACAGGTCAGAATTAGTTCTCCAATCTCTTGGTGCTTTCAATATCTCATCCAGAAAAGGGTTTGTAAATTCCTTTGTGTTTTGTCAGTGATGTTTTTACTCCAGGATCTGTTAATCATGTCACAGAGAATACCTGATTTCTCTGCTTATTTGACTCTTTCTGTGAGTGACTTAGAGGTAAGCTTGTTAAATTTCTCTTGGCTTTCCGAGTAGCTGCAGTATAAATTTGCAGGTGTATAGAATGTATTTGGTTAATCCAATAATTGAAGGTAGCACAAAATTTGTTTTGCTTAATCAATGGGATGTCCAGTCTTCTAAAAGTACTGACTATGGTCAGCTATTTATTGAACCAGATGCTGATGTGTTTGAAACAATAAACTGGGTACCATCCAGTAGAGAGAAATCACGTCTGCTTTGCTACTGAGATTTCAGACCAGAATGACAATAGAAACTTGAATGAAATGTCCCTAGTGTATAACTAAGATATCAGAGGTGGCTGTAAAGATAACTAGACTATTTAGTTTTGTTCTCCTTCCAATGACCCCACCAAAAGGTTTAACCCCTCTCCATTGCTCTATTTCAATGTAGAATACTTCATTTCAAAACAGAGCTATGTAGGTCTGATTTTACATTCTTTATAAGACAAAATTTTGAAAGATTAAAAGTGTCCTGTGTAATTTTAAACACAGTTTGGCTTTAAAATTATTTCTTTTCCCTCTGGCATGGTGCAGGACCCACGACTCCGTACAATCGTGTGCCTAGGTACTTAGTTCAGCATTTAAATCAACATGCCAAGAGTTTACACCTTGTAAGAGATCAAGTCTTAGATGAACAAGATAATCACTCTCCGTGCATAGATGTGCTCATCTCTTAATGCACACTAATATTTTCTCTGCAAAGCAGACAAGCTGCAAAGAAAATGATGTCATGCTGCATAGTCAGAGCTGTTGTACAGTTTTCAGGACTTGCTGTAGGGAAGATCTCTGTCAGATTAGAAGTGTTGGAACTCATGAGCCAAAAAAGTAATTTCTGGTCTCTGCATGCCATCTATATAGTCTCAAAAGACAAATTAAACTCAGTGCAATTTGCTTTGCAATTTTTCTGAGCAGAAAGTGATGAAGTGCTTATAGCATGACTAGATATGAATTAATTTACAACCAAAAATATTTACTTTTACTCTGTAACTCTGATTAAAAGACCAAAGCATTTGTTCTACAAACTGATTCCAGTGCAACAAAGGATGGAATATATGCCACATGCTTGATTTAATCAAGAAAATGGTTCTGTTAACTTCAGAGAGAGTAGTTATGTGCTTAAAATCATGTGCCTGTTCAAATCTATTGTTGTTTCAAAGCTTGCATATGTAATACTTACCTTAGTTCTCTTTAAATCCCCAAACTGGTAAGAACACCAAGTCTAACACTCATCAGTATTATTTATAGCACTCGGGCATCTGCCCAGACTTCAGACTGCAGAACTTCTTAGCTCATGCTAAAATAGTAACACCGACAATTACAGCCTTATTGTTCTTTGACAGAAACCCTTTCAAAATCTTGTCAGCAAAAACTTTATCTCAACAAAAACACAATGTGCAGGTCCCCTGCTCTTAACCCTGGGATGCTTTAAGAAGAATCTAGTCTTGTGCAATTGCAGTACTATTGACAAGTGAAACCTTTTTTTTGTGCTTCATAATGCCTTCAAAAGCAGCACAAACAGTATTTGTCCATATAGTATAAACCCTTTCCAACTGATCATTGCCATTACATATCTTTAGAATTCTAGAATTTGTCTAATAGAGGATGCAAGATCAAACCTATGTAACTCCAGAGTTCTATTTGAAGTTGGACACCCAAAATTGAAACTGAGAGGCTTAAAATGTCTTTCCAAGCATACTCTGGGCTCATTCAGGCTTCAGTTATAAGATAGAAACATACTTTCTGAGGAGAAAATTTTAAGCCCTGTAGCACTTGCTAACAGCATGCTGGGGCATTGCATTAGAAGCAACAGACAGAGGAAAGAGAAACAGTCTATAGAGTAATAAAAGACCTCCTTTTCCAGTTGTTGGATACTCTGTCCCAGCACACTATCAGCTGGGCCTGATTTTCCTTTCTTTGTAACACTGTCTTAGAGTGGTTCATGTAAGAATAGACTAAATGACTGAATGGACTGTGGAGTTCACTTTTCTCACCATCAGAGGAGGAAAAAACCAGGCATATTCACTGCCATGAGTACCAACTTCCTGCACTCTTAAGTTACTCTGCCACTGAACAGTGGCTGATATAGCTCGGAACGTACTCATTAGTATCAATATGACCTGAACATTTCCATGCTCTGTTTGTCCCAAAGATTCTTTGGCTGCAAGCTGTCTTTTAATTTCCTTCTCATGTCTCCCTTCATACTTGATCTCTCTTTTTGCTTTTGTACTTCTGTTACTTCTTATTTTTATTCTCTCTTCCATTCTCCCCTTTTTTTAACTAAAACCTGAAAAACCTCTTTCTTACTTAGACCACTCCATAGAACGAGTCCAAAACCTCAGGAAACAGCAGCTATTCAAGCATGGGAACTATAATATACTCTAGGATCAATACTTTTATTTTTTATAGTTCTTCAGTACTCTTCTTTCCCTCTTGTTCGGCAAGCCAGTACATGCCATTATAATTGCCTTTGATTCCAACTAGAGCATGTTTCGGATACTGAAGAGCTATAATGGCAGTGATGAGTTGGAAAAAGTTCTTACCTTGGTCAGGTCAATTACGGCTTATTTGTACACTTGGATGCTGACAACTATATGGACAAATATTGTTTGTTCTAATTAAAAAGCATTACAAAGCAAAAAAAAACCAAACAAAAAAAGCTTTCACTCATCAATAATACTGCAATTGCACAAGACTAGATTCTTCTTAAAGCATCCCAGGGTTAAGAGCAGGGGACCTGTAGGTTGCATTTTTTGTTGAGACATAGAGTTCTGGCTGACAAGATTTTCAAAGGGCTTCCGTCAAAGAACAATAAGGCTGTAATTGTCGGTGTTACTATTTTAGCATGAGCTAAGAAGTTCTGCAGTCTGAACTCTGGGCAGACGCCCGAGTGCTACATTTGAAAAAGGTGCCATTAAACATTTGTAACATTAGTGTGGTATTAAACAATGTAACATTATGCAACAATTAACAGGCTGCCCAGAGAGGTTGTGGAGTCTCCTTCTCTGGAGACATTCAAAACCCGACTGGACGTGTTCCTGAGTGATGTGCTCTAGGTGGCCCTGCCTTGGTGGGGGGGGGTTGGACTAGATGATCTTTCGAGGTCCCTTCCAACCCTTGTGATTCTGTGATTAAACATTTGAAAAATTATTTCCATGGAAAAATGTTGATTTTCTAATGTTTGTCTGTACATGCAGCAAAATCGGATGGTGTTATAAATTGAAAAATAAATTTAACATCAACTGAATGGGGCAAGAGTAATTCTGCTAAGAGAAGATGCTAATAGAGAAAGAAATAGCCGTTTCGTACAGGCGCTGGTCCTACAGATGTTTAAATGGCTATGTAAATAACTGAAAAATTTTATGGGTGAAAAAATGCAGAAATTCTTCTCATAGCTTTTGGAGAATTTTTACATAGACTTTGTCTTCACATTTCTTTCATTTAAGTTTTATAGATGTCTTTTCCCCCTGCCCTTCTTAACTGACTTAATTAGCAGACAAAATTAAGTATTTTTGGCCTTGGTAAGTAGAAAGACATATCTCTATGTAAGTCTGCCTGGTTTGAAGGTATCTATTTTGAAGGTACCTGTAAAAAGGTTCACTTTTTACTCTTTATTTTTTCTTTCAGTTTACAATCAAAATATGACAACAGAATCGTAGATGTCAGTGAAATCCCAGTCTGGAAATTCTCCTTATTCTGAGCCTTCTTCCTACAGGTAGATGACCTGACTTCCTACAGTGTCACCAACAATTAATTATTTGAATTGGAAAAGAAACAATTGCTCAAGAGTTGTTCTTTCCCAGAAAGGTCAAGTTGAATTCAGTTGGAGAAAAATTTAAATAACTTTGACCATGACAACTTGCTGTTTTCTACATTCTTAGAATGATGAATATAGATTCCACTAGTCATGATTCCCCTTTACCCATATACTCTCTTTTGGAATGTGAAAAGACAAACTCCAGCTCTAATTTTGAACAAAGATGTAATTGCTATGCTGGGATTTTTGAAAGTCATAATTCATCTTTCTTCTTCAGGATGATTTTCCTTACAAGTTCTGTAATATGAGGTCTTATTTCTTCAACAGAGACAGTAGAGTCCCAGGCCTTTACTACTTTCCCATTGGGGTCCACCAGGTATTTCCAGAAGTTCCAGGTTGGTTCTTCTCCTGTGGAATCTGCAAGGGGAAAAAAAAAAGTGGAAACTTAGAAAAGAAAACAACGTTAGCCAATTCCTGACACTTGTTTATGTCAATTTGATGACTACCCTCTCAGAGGAAGAAGGAATGTAAAATTAAGAGGGAGTTCAGACTGAATAATACGATTAATTTCCTGACACGGAGCTTTAACTAGACAGTAGACCCCTGGAGACTAATGGAAAAAGTAAAGGTTGAAAGAGACAGACAGACAGGAGAAAACACTATAATCAGTGTTCAAGTGTGTGCATGAGTGTCTGTGTGTCTATGAAACAGCTGAACATAGATAAGAAAATGGAATTTGGCATAACAATATAGCTGTACCAGGACTGATTGTTGGCTTGCTTATCCAGAATTTTACCTCCAAACGCACCCACTATCATCTGCTTCTGAAAAACATTTCAAGAAATGGTACATGAAGAAATAACAAAGGAAATTGTTCCAGGAGGTTTCCTCCTAATCCTTATCTACCAGTTTTTCCCTCCATGACCACATACTCATTTTACACGAGTCACATTCTTATCCTTTACTATTCTGCTACATGACTAACAAAATTTTCAGGATTTTCAAGCAGACCAGGAGCCTCATCCCATTAACAGCACAAGTACAGACGCTAAAGACAAATTAGCATCTTTTTCCAATGATTACACATTGGGCAAAATCTCAAAAGGAATCAGAAGATACTTCATCAAGACACAGCCATACCTACACTGTTGGCTGTCTTGCCATCATGCTGCATAAATATGCTGCCTCCAGCAGCCTGCCTTTTCCAAGGGAACCAAAGGGGACCAACAGGGAAACAGAGGTTTTGCAAGTTTCATGTGACACATCTGCAGTAACAACCCCGCCGGGCAAAACAGAAATGGAAGGATGTGAAGCGGATTAAAGGCAAGTCTGGCTAGCTGAAAGATCCATTACAGATGCCTGGAAGGAGGTATGCTTGGGGTAGCCAAAAACAATGTTACCAATGTTCCTCTAAATTCAGTGGTATGTAGGAGAACACCGATGCTGGAGAGAAGCAGTGATAGGGTCCTTGCAGAATGCAGCTCGGGTGGTGCCATGTCATATTGGGCTTTATTATATGTCATTGCTAAAAGGCATTTCCTTCACACTGGATAAAGACTGACATTTTAGTTTAGCATTTAAGTGGTATTTAGAGCTTTCGTTCAGTGTAAGAAAAGTAGTGCCTTGACACAGAAAGTAGCGCACTGCAGTATATTTTGTCAGCTGTGTGCTGAGAACCAGCAAAACCTCTTCAGGTCTCAGTGCTAGCTATAATGCAGATTAGAACTGGAGGATCTGTACAGTATGGCTATTCCAGTGCTTGGCAAGGAATGAGGAAGGGAGTCTTCAAGGACATCTCTTAGTGCCTCGTTTCACTTTTCGATTGTTGAAGTAAATAATGTAGGTGCTTTGCTTCCACTTATCCTACAGCTCTTGTGATGAATCTTAAAAATCCAACCTGCACCAGTCATGTCACAGGAGAAGCACTTACGAGACTGCAAAGTGAAGAAGGAAGATCAGGTGTTGTGTGATCAGGAGAATCTTTCAAGACCTGTATTCCATGCAGAGGTTTATTAGTCTAGCTTTTACAGAGCATTTGTGTCTTCATCCCTGGAGAATTTTTTAGGTTACACAAAGATGTCAGGGGTGACATAGAGAGAAATCCTGCCTTGTGCAGGAGGATGGACTACATGACTTCTGATCTCTTCGAGCTCGACAGTTCTGCATTACGATTCTGTGAACACAGTCATAGATATCATTTTTTCTGTTGGATGGTATTTTACGTCAGAGGAATTCTACACTGGCAAACAACCCTCCAATGTTACAGATTACTCACCAATTAAGTACTTGAAGGCAGGAATTGCACCAGCTCCACTGACTGCAATTTTGCTGAACATAGGAAAGGAGGCACCATAAGTCTTTCGTGCAAAACTCTCAATTTCCTTGTTAGTGTCTGGTTCTTGCTGCCCAAACTGATTGCATGGGAATGCCAGCACGTTGAAGTGGTATGGGCCGAGGTCTCTCTGTAACTGTTGTAAGGCCTTGTAGTGGCTATCTGTATACCCACACTCACTCGCAACATTGACAACTAGAGACACCTGAAGAACAAGAGATTAAAAAATGTGCTGCACATGTCAGTTTTCCAACAGGTAAGCTAGGATGCAGATAATTTAAAAAAAAAGAGAATGTCTAGAGAACTGTAACTGAACACTTCTGTTTGAAACTACATCAAGTCCTGTTCCCAACAGGAAGATTTAATATTTCCTTTATGTATTCCCATTTGGCAACCATGAAGATAATCAATAGACTGCTAAGCAATCTTAATTCAAAGTTTACAGAGAATCTATGTTTCTCCATTCTGCCTTTTGGACAGCTTCTAAGCATATTTAAGCAATGACCATCCAGCTAAGGTATACCAACTGCCTTGAAAGAAGATGGCAAGTAAATGTATTTTTGCTAGTTCGTTTATCTGTAGTGAAGCATCTGTTCTGCAGCTTTCCTTGCACAGAATTTAGTACTCATACAGAACTGGCTGATCCATTTATCATTGCTAGTGCAGATGTCTTGTCTGGAAGTTGACAGAAGCAATTACAGGATTTTGGGTTGGTCTATACAGTATGGACTGTAAAATTTCCCACTATGTCTACAATAAGTCTATTTTATTATTCTTAGGAATTTTATACACATGAGTTGCCACTCGTTCTGCATAAATTGGGCCCATTCTAATGTTTTCCTGAGAATGGATTAAAGCTGAATGATAGATCCTTTACATACAATGCGATTTTATTAATAAAAATAGCACTGTGCACTTTATAGTGATGTTTCTTTTATATGTACCTACATTCTATTCCTTTTTCCAGACCAATTTGTAGGAGTCAGAAGGCAACATAGATATTATAATAGCAAAAATGTTTCTACCAACCTAGACTAAAATCAGACATAGTGCAGAAAAAGCATTATGGAAACTAAAATTATGACTGGTTTACACTGAACCCAGTGGGTTTCCACAGATTATGCATCAGCCCAGAAGCTGGTCCTTCAATCTCAAATTGAAAAAAAAAAAAGTTTTAATTCAATCAAAGTAGCCAACACATTCCCCCAGTGCCCGTACAACAGCAGTAGCTATTTGCATTGGATCTTTCTACAAGGGTTTGGAAGTTTCTTAGAAGCTGGCATGTTGGTTTCACTATTGTGAGTGTGAGACAGCAATGCTGAAGGGCCCAGCACCACAAGAGGAAAGCCAGAAGCATGGGACACATTAATTGACCTGGTCAAATTACACAGCGAGTAGCTGCAGGGCAAGAAAAGGATGTAACAGATCCCCACTCCAGGTCTCATGCTTTTGTGTCTGTGACCATAGGCTTTGCTTAATTTAAACTTTGGATTCTAATGTTACTATTGCCCCATATTCCTATGTGTGTGTTTTTATACAAAATATAAAAGTATATAGGAAATAGGAATAGAATGCATCAAGTAAGTTGTATGACAAATAAACGACTATATGTGTATAGTGTTTTTAAGGCCAGAAAACAAATTGGCATATAATAGCCCACAATCTGGGTAAGATATGGAATACTAAGATGAAATCCCTAGAAAGGGTAGGAATGAGTAAAGAAAAAGCTAAGGGGATGTTGGTGTTTATCATTTCTTACATTAAACATTAACACTTGCTTTGTGTATTTTGTACCTTGTACAGGTATATGGCTATATGAAAGGTGCTTTCAGAGTGGCACTTCTTATAAAGGAGAAGGTGATGTAATCTTTGTGGTGTAGTGGCAACAGAATACAATCTGGGCAGCCCTGTACACTTGTATATGAAACATGATCTGGAGCCATCTAGCTAACTCCCAATGCATCACAGTCATTCAGACTACATTTACAAGCTCTACCTGAAGTTTTTTATTCAATCTCAAATAAAATGGTAATGTAAGGATTTATCATTGGAGGTTTGGGGGGAAAAAGGTTGTGTAGGTATTATGTTCATATTATAACATATATAAGACATGACTTGCCAATGAGAACAATTAAAACAATCAAGCTTTTACAATTTTTACTTGATTTTCAGGTCAGGAGGGCTTGAAAGAATTCACTCAAAAAGAAACAACAATTTTAATTCACAGCTGTTTAAAACCAGTGATTACTCAGCACGGTGGTGGAAAGGCATGACAGCTCACATTGCAAATGGTGCAAACTTCCAAACGTTCTCCCACAAAACAGGAGGAAACTACACGCAGCATTTTTTAGAATGGCAGACACATTATGCTTCTCCTTTTTCCTTAGAAAAATGCATTCCATTACTGAACTCCATAATTTAATAGTGCAAACCTCCTAAAAGTGTAACTAACACATACAATAAAAAACTTACAGGATTTATTAATATTTCATATGGGATATTTAAAATGATTGTTTAAAAATCTTTATCAAGTTATCTTTAAAGTGTCCGGTACCACAAGTGAGTAAATGTGGTGATTTTGGGGAGGTTTGTGTTTCTTTTTAATATGTAACAGTCACTCTTTTTCTTCTCATGAAGAGGCTGTACTTTGACTTCTTAGAACTATTAATGATTTAAATTAAGTTCAATATGCATCTTGACTGACTTTAGGCTCTGAGAGTGCAAGTCAAGTACACCACCTAGTGTGCAGTGCAAACAATTCATCCTGGACCTTACAAAAATCACTTAAATTGAGTTGAATTCTGTATTAGCCATTGTCTGACCTCTTAATACTATCCTTTCCTTCCCTTTGCTTAGAAACCCCATGCATTCTAGTAACGAGCTTTTATTTACCACTGCAAAAATAGTTCTTGGTTTAGTTAACGTTTACACCAGTGTATGTCCTTGAGAAAAACATCCCTGGAGAGATTTATAGATCTGCTATCAGCTTCAAGTAACCCTTTGTGGATCTTTTAGCAGAGACAGTAGATACTTAGGTTCTTAGACATGGAGTTTCTTAACTGGCTCCATCTCACTGATGGAAGAACCAGCCACGAGTGTCAGATTACACCGACTCAGAGAGGGTTGTTACCTTCATGGGAAAAGAAAAAAGCAATACTCTGTACAGTAATTAAGTAGCTATACTCTGTATTTATACACATTCACTAAGGCCACATTCTCAGATTGCAGAGCGCGGTGATGCAAAAAGTGCCTAGCATTACCTCCAGTAGCAAAATAATACTTTACATTGTTGTAGTGCCTAATGCTTTTATATTACCATAATACCTTTAGTTCAAGATTTCTAAAGCACTGCACTAACGCTGCTTAATTACACCTCAGCACACTGTACTTAGCTGTGCAGTAGGTAAGTAGGCAGGCAGGTAGGTAGGTACTATTATATCTAAATAGGTATAAACAGCAGGGAACAGCTGATGCTTGGGAGTTCTGACTCCCAGATAGATACTATTTTTGGGAAGAATACTGCCTCTTCCAGCATATCTGATAGGGATCGTAAAATATAAGCTTTATTGAATTAGGCAGAGAGATTAGATAGAAAACTAATCTTATTTGGGACCTGTTGATTTTTTTTTTCCAATCACACATCACTGCCCTTCATTTTTAATGTTGATGTGTCAACATCAGTATGGTAGCCTGGAAAAAGCATAGGAGGATGGCGTTCTTGCGCAGCACACTAAAACAGCCAGCTTTTTGATCTATTTCACTTCTGCTAATCTTTTTTTCAGTTGTAATGTCACACCTGATTTTGCAGCATGTACACCAAATTTTTAGCATTCTGGCAATACAACTCCTTATGCCGCCATAAAAAGGGAGTACTCCCTCACGTATTTTTGATATTTTTATTGGAGGATTGCTTATATCTCTGCACATTGATTTCAGAAAAAAATAATCTGTTCCTTAATTTTTAGAATTTTTGTTATTTCAGAATTGTTAGTACACTTTGTATTTACTATCTACTGGAAAGTATGTGTTTTGTCTCGATGCACTTAAATGGAAAATGAAATATCAATTTTTTCCTTACTAAGAAAATTCATCTCAATGATCTGAATACATGATAGTTTATCTTAATAATGAGTTATTGAAGAAAGATTCTGTAAGTCACTAATTGCACTGATTGTTTCTACTTAGCATGTTCTTGTGTTTTTAGAATTAGCAGATTTTTTGATATATTTTGGAAGCTTTTGGATCTTTTCCGTTCCCAGTTAGTTTCTTGACTACAAATTAAATAGTTATTTAACTAAAATAGTTGAGTGACTGAAATGGAGAAAATGTTTGCTCTACACATGCCAGAAAGCTTAAGGCTGTTAAAAGCTGCTTTAGCAATTAGAAGACTATTGTTCCAGGGGCTAACAAGTGACTCACTTTCTTTAAAACACCAGCAGCACATACGTAGTACTTATATATTATTTGCTTTCTTTTAATAGCTTTAAAATATTATGATAAACCTACATCTTAATATTACTTATCTAACCGCAGATTTAAGCAGGTTTATTTTAAGAGATAAATGGGAGTTTTAATTAATCTTTGTGTACCTTGATACTGAGTTCTGACAACATAATGACAGAAAGGGATGTGGTTTATTGCTATGATTTGCTTTAAAATTGTGCACATGCTAGCCTGCACATTAATAGGCTCTCTGGATGCAAATCTTTTTGTTCCATACAGGTGGTGTTTTTTTGGAACAAAGTATTCCGTATGGCCTAGCAGAGATCAAGGAGCACCGTTCACTGATGGCATGACCTTTCCCAAGGTAAGGCTCTAAAGCGCTCCCATAGGAAACCAGTCATGCCTCGAGAATGGCCTGGTATCAGAGCACCACTGGACACAGAGACACACACCCCTAACCTGGCATGTTCATGAGATACCAGGGCAGGCTCTGCAGCTTATGCCAGAGAGGGTGAACGCCCGCAGCTCTCTGCGGGGTGGCTGTAAGGAATTCCTCCCAGTTCCCCCTTTACTCCTTTCCATGTGGATTCTGGCCCTGACATAGAGAAGCTACAGGTAGTATTTGCTTATTTGGACAGATTTGCAGATGACCTGCAGACAAAACATGTCCCAGCAACAGCATTTATTGACCGAGCCTTCGGAAGGAACTCCTGGAAAAAAAGCAAATATTGCTTAATATTAAATAGGTTCCATGTTTTTTTCCAATATAGATATTTAAGTGTGCATTGGACCACTTCTGCTCTATCTGAATTGTGAATGCAGGACGGCTTTGACCATATATCAGACCTCTCATTTGGTCCAAATTTACCAGTATCCCATTCTACTGAGCTCAGGAAAATGTAGACCTCCTTCCGTGGGCCTTCTCTGCCTTCCTGCCAATGTGCTGCTGTGGTCTAGTGTGCTCAGACACCTCAGTGAAGTACCTGAGGAGAGGCAAACACACATCTGGAGAATAAGGGTGAAAGCAAGAAGTGATGCCTGCCTTTTTGGGCAGCAGCAAAGCTGTTGGACAGCCTGGCTGTATCACAGATGTGTCACTGCGGTGCGAAGGGCAGCAGCTGTGGGGTTTGGGCTGATTTTGGCTTCCGTAATTGGTGAATGTGGCTATAAGAGTTTATAGTAGTATGCACCCTGTGTGCTAACTTCCCTTTTCACCCTTCCACAGGTACCGACCATCTTTCCTAGATGGTCAAACTACTAAAAAAATTAAAAATCAGGTTACATTCAAGGAAATTGTTCTTACAATGGGAAGGAGAGAACTGCCTAGAACTGCTTAATATAATATGTAAATGAAATTTAAAAGACATCATAAAAGTGTGTCTATATACCCTTCTTCATATTGCTGTCACACTAAAGTGTCATGCTAGAAGGGGAACAGCATGATGTTCCTACAATTTCACTATACACTGATATTACAATAATTACTTTATCACGTCTCATTTTTTTACTAATTATGGTGAAATCTGTTAACTCCGTTAGCCACTTATTAAATCTTTTTTTTTTTTAATGCAGAACATTAAAATGGGATGGGGTTTAGGCAAAAATAATTTAGTAAAAGTCATGCAGTTAAAAAGCAGAAATACGCTAAATATAAGTAAGTTATACAAAGATAGAAACTAACTGAGCTTTAAACTGAACAGCCACAACGCAGCGCAACTGAGGGCTGCCACGTCTACAGGCAGCAGCCCGCACCAGCGGCAGACGCGGACAGCACACCCAGAGCTTACAGACCGCAAATGTTTTATTTCAGGAGCTGCAAAGACCTATGGAGCGGTACCAAAGGGAGCATGCAGGCAACGCTCCAGGTCAGTTACAGAGTCGTAAACCCAAACCTAGCTGCGTCCGTGCACCAGGTTAATGTACAATCTCTCCACCCCCGCCTGGGTTTTGCAGACATGCAAGGACCGGCTGGTTAGCGAGTCAGGGCGAGAGCTGCCCGCCTCCGTGCAGACTTACCGAGCCCCGGTATTTCTCCAGAGAGACTAGTTTGCCCCTGATGTTTACAACTTTGAAAGTGTAAAAATCAGGCTCTTTCTGCTGCGTAGCGGAAAATGCTAAGAGCAGGAGCGCTGCAATTGCAAGGAGCATGGCTAGAGGGATGAGGAAAACTTTAGGGAGGGAAGAGGAAGGCTTGTGCTCCACAGTGCCCTCAGGATCTAGCATGCTGCGCGGCCGTGCTGCACCGACACTTGCCACGATGGGAAAGCCCTGCCGCAAAGAAAGGACTGCTGCAAACGGAGCTTTTGCAACAGTCTGGCTTCTGCAGAGGGTTAGAGGCTGTGTCCATCCCAAACCTCAGCAGGATGTATTTATGGGGCATTCAGATACTCTAAAATGGAGTATTTGCTGGTGGTAGTGGTGTATGAAGTAGGGCCATTTATGGGTGTGTGACAAATGAAAGTGCTGCTTGGCTCAAGAACCGTAATACCGCATGTGTCAGATTGAGAGATCTGCTTTAACTATGTCCTAGGAAAACAAGGGATAGAGTTATTGTGATTTTTGATGGCTTCACAGGTACCTTTTTGTAGTATACTAACTCTAGCATCTAGTAACTACGGTGTAATGTCAAAGGATACCAGTGGCTTGGTTGCTACTGGTTACTGATGCGAGTGCTGTGAACAAGAGTCACAGCATAGAGTCAGCAAAACCAGAATTAACGAACATGCCATGCACAGTATCATGTGAAACGGAGCACCACTAGCCTTCAGGAAATTCGTCTCTGCATGGTTGGCAAGGAGTGGCCAGATCACTGGTCTTCACAGTATCATCTGGGTTAAACCGAAGGGGTTTTAAGCAAGAGGCAGGCATTAAGCATCAGGAGCTGGATTTGGTTCCAAAGCTTTCTGATACACAGAGCCAAACTACTGCTTCAGTGCGCTGAGTGCACTGATGCCATTCTTGGGTTGTCTGCTAGAAAAAATAGCCATTTGTACAATTTGCTACTATGCCCGCTGGAAGAAAAGGAATTGTATATATAAAGTAACAACAATAGAAAGCATTTGATGGTCATTGATTTCTTCTTGGACTGAGAAACTGGTCCTCCATGCCTATGATTCTGATAATCCTTGGCAAAGGAAAGCAAAATGTAGTGATTTACAGAAAACAATTAAGTAGCGCGTTCAAGGCATATTGGAAATCTATCTTTTGAAAAGTCAATTACATTTCATGATCTCACTTTGTGATTTTATTTTTCTTTTTAACTGAGTTTTGGTAGATCTTTGACATCTTGATTAAATTTGGTTAGGTAATTCAAGCATAAGTGGTATTACCGTAAGTGAAGAAGCCATGTATGACTAGTTGAAAAATTTAGCTTTTAAACATTTGAGATTTTTCATGTTTTTATGTATTTCAGCTTAAGTAGTTATCCAGCATCATGAAATAATGAAATGTGCTACAAAAATGTATAGATGGAAAATATTCTAGTGCTCTCTATGGGGAAGATACACTGTGCTAAGAATCTGAAGTTCTGGTCTTCACAGGTAAGTGCTATATTTCTGTATACTTTCCCGTCTGTAGAATCAACCAAGAACCTTTCCTTTAGATGACAGTCAAGTATGATTTCCTCATTTTACAAATAAATTACCTAAGAAGCTTTAGAGTTTCTTCAGACAGCTGGAGACAGAGAATATGGCTTTAATATAGTAGATACACTTAAGTAAATTTTTAAACCTAGTAAATCCTAAAAATAATTTAAAAAAATCATTCCAACAATGAAAATAATTCAACCTAAGTATTTTTTGGCCAGAAAATTAAAAATAAATCTGCAATACACATCTACATGTTAGGCTTAATGATATAGTAGTTTTAGTAGGGGACTGAAAAATGAGGCATCATACTGCAACATGAGGCAAGCAAGGTTTTGCTTTGGAAAGGGACTCTGTAAAATCGACTTCCTACAGCTTTATGATCATTGTTTCTGATTTCTAGGTAAAATTCAGTGGCTTTCAGAATTGTATTTTCTACAAACTAAGCCCAGAATCTGTAAGCTTTTGATCACTGGCACCGAATTAGGAATTCTTTAAATAATGGCCAGCTGGCAGGAGAACTCAGCTTCCTCTTTTACTGCCATGTTTCTATATCGCTCCCTGCAATAAAACATTCTTTAACATCGGCAAAGAAGGAAGAATTGTTCCTGAATACACACCGAGAGATTGTGTCAAAGAATGTTGCTTTATAATGATTCAAGTTTTCAGAGCCAAACTGCACGAACATTTCATATTAAAGTCTATCCAACTATTTGAACTAAATCCGATATATTCTAATAAATTTCAGCTTGCAGGAAAAACGCCAGTCAGGTTTGCAAACTGCTCCGTGTTTGCTCGCTAGCGTGTCTCAATGTTGATCTAGGAGGACCGTACCCAGTAGCAAGTTTAGTTACTTTTGCAATTTACTCTTTGGCCTAATAAACCTAATATAAATCTTTGTCAAATAGGAGTGGATTGAAACCACCACCCAGCTAACCTCAGCTGTCCCCAAACAGCATTGCAGCACTGCAATTTCTGTCACTGCTGACCTGGACTGGATTGCCCCATGTCCTAAAGGTGAAAGCTCTGTCTGCGTCCCATTGGCAACACCCTGAGCTACCCAATGCTCATTTTGCAAAATGTCAACTTCAGGTGAACCACAAAAGAGCAATTAGCTCCAAGGATCGCTCTGACTTCACAACACATTCAGACGTATGTCTTGCCAGTATTTATACATTCCAGTACTACAGATTTCACAACTTTTGTTTACCTGCACAGACTCTTTGAGGCAGTGTTCCCATCACTACTAGTCATATTATTTTTAATACTTTCCTTTGAACCCTTTTAGTTCAACATTAATCTTTTATGCACCTTGTTTTTCTGGAAAGGCCTCCTTCGCCTGGGCTAGGAAGCGCCAACACCATGACGTTTCCCTGCCAAGAAAGGGTAGTGCTGTGCTGGATCACCGAGAGATCTGCCTCACGCAAGCACCTGCCAATTTCCTTAGGTCACCCCCAGCCCTGCCAAGAGCCAGGCAGGCTGGCTCTGCTCCCCCGAGACCTGCGAAACCGCCAGCAGCCGCGCCGGCCAAGATGCTGTCCCTAGCTGCTGCCGGGGCCAGCTTCCTAGGCAAGGTCAGGGAGCCACCAGCCACTTCCCCCCGCGTCCCTGTTTACCACAGGCTGCTCGGTGTGCAGCGCGCCCGCCCCTCCGGACGGCGGCAGCAGAGGCGGCCGGGGGAAGCCCCGGGGAAGGGGGGAACAAGGCCCAGCGTGCAGCGACAGGCAGACTCCCCAGCCCGGCCCTAACTCTCCGCCATAGGATCTGAGACCGAGCGTGCGTGGGGAGAAGCCTGGGATCAAAAATAGGGAAAAAAAGAAAAAATTTGGGGTGGCAGGCGTTGTTAGGGAAAAAACGGAGCTGCTTATTCCCACGTCCCCGTTTCCTGCTGTGGCACTGGGGGACGCAAGCCCTGAGCGCGGGGGAGGTGGGAAGGGGGCGCCCCCCCAGCGGAGGGGCAGTTCTGAGGCGCGGGGTGG